>JZLH01S0035461.1:1212-11308 GCA_001188425.1 Eucidaris tribuloides
AGATAATTCACTCACAGATGTTAGCAGATTTGGCCTTTTATCCATAGTGGTCGTCCCTCGTGTTGGGGGTCTATTCTATCTCTTCTTGCACCTACCCATTCCTAATTGTCCCATACCATATTTTGTCTTTTTGCCATTTTTCCCATTTTCTTTATTAACTGTTAAACTCAGACAAAGCTACATAGAAAACAGGCACAAAGTGATTATTACGCGTCAAGTCCAACATCAATGGTACGGTATATAGATATTGTGGCGCATCATATGTCTGCAAAGATTTGTTCATATACATCTGATTCAAGTGTTCCATTTAAATTCGTCATCAGCAACAGACACGATGCAAGAAGAATTGAATAAAGCGGTGCGTCGACTTTATGTCATCATGTCCTGTATATTCCTTCAAAAACATCATGTTTTGATGTAGAATTTTAGACAATCAAATTGTTGTATCCTTTGCACGTAAATATTATACAAAGTATTTGGGGACAAAAAATCAATGACGCCTTCGTAGGTTTCTTGAGTTCACATATTGAATATGAACAGATGATACTGTTTTAAATAAAGAGCAATGACATCAATGATTCATGAAGTATTCATACATCATCTCATAATTATGAAAATTTTAGAGACAGTTTATGAAGGTAATTCATTTTTATCCGGAACGGTACATTTCGGATTAATATTGCTTCAATCCAGTAAACAATCTATAATCTAAGTATAATCAGCGAATGCTGAAGCATTTTGTAGGCGTCCTACTCGACGCTAAACCCTTGTTTATAAAAATGCGGTTTCAGTAGTTCGTTGTTTGGAGTCACGCGGTGGTTACGCGCGTTTATAACTTGTAACAGACAATTCTGTGTTAATTTATTATGATAATTGACATAAGATCCCAAAATTTATTAGTTTTTTTCAAAAAATAGAATACCTTTTTTTATTTCATATGTGCAACTTCACACCATTTCGGGTGCGAACTTTTGGCACCTTCAGAAGGTCACAAGTTGCATACTGTAAGGGCGGTCTCCATGTGACATTGGTCTGCACCCTTTAAAGGTGAAAGTTGAGCCTATTTTTCTTAGTGTGTACTATGCGAGGACAGAACTAGCATGCACATGAGCGATTCAGGAGCGAGTGTTGATTTTGTTCTTACAGTGTTTGAACTGATTGTTTGAAGCTATTACTGTAAGGGCATCGCATAACAAGTTTCCACTTTCGAAAAAAATCTGAGCTACACATTCCTTTTTGCTAACCTAGTTCTCTGATAAGGTCCTAAAAATTGAGCCTGAAAAAATGCAGTTCATAACGATCACTAGGGGCCTATGTGATTTTTTTTTTTACAAGGAAAACAACATTGAAGCTACCATTCCAGCCCGAATAGTTTTGTTATTTTGCAGAATTTCATCACTGACAATAATTTAGTTGGCCGATTTTTAACGTACATATTTATCATTGGCATGCGTCTACGCAGAATGTTGTGTGTTCCTAGACGTTTATTTCCATGTCATAACACGTCACAATGTTTGGCCTTTTATTAAATTGGTCCTTCCACAATGCATATATTTCTTTAAGTTTATCTATATTTAGTTAATGTATTGGATGCTATTCTGGTTTATTTCGCAGAGTGACTTTGCCGCCATCAAGTGGACGCCATCTTGCTATCGATCAGGTGACCTAGAGTGTCCATGGTCGCCACGGTTGACGAGGAGTTCCAGTGTACATCGATATATCGATGCTCGAGATGACGCTGATCTGAGTTTAGTCGAATCCTTATTATATCGAAGTAAGTTCCTTGAATATGTTTATTTGCTGTTCCTATTAACTTACAAAGACCAATACCAAGATAGTTTTTTATTATAGTTAATTAACATTTCTTAGTAGTTATCAGTTTGTTGGTGATTTTGACAATTAGATAAAATGTTAGTTACGGGGTATGTATTCTTATATATACACTGAGCAATTCAGCTTTGGGCTGCATGTTATCAGTTTTTTCAATAAACCAATTAATCCTACAGAAATCTATTGAAAATCAATCATGTCAAATTATTCGTTATATTTTCAAACGAGGCTTAAGAAACTCTTAACTGGGTAAAATGTTGGTGTACGATTGCTCGTGAAGTATAGTAGTAGTAGTAGTAGTAAGTAGTAGTATAATAGAAGAAGAAAGAAGACACAGTAAAAAGTATAGTAGTGAAGTAGTAGAGTCAAGTAGTAGTAGTAGTAGTAGTAGTAGTAGTAGTAGTAGAGTAGTAGTCTAGTAGAGTAGCAAAGTTGTATAGTAGTACTCAGTGTACATGTAGTCAGTATTAGTAGTAATATAGTTGTTTTAGTAGCAAGTGTAGGTGGTGGTATAGTAGTACATCGTAGTAGTCAGTAGTAGTATGGAACTAGTAGTACGTAGTAGGCAAAAGTGGTGGTGGTGGTAGTAGTATAGTGCCATTGTAGTAGTATAATGTGAGTAAGTAAGTAGTAGTATAGATGTAGTAGTGTAGAGCAAAAGTGGTTACAGAGTGTGTGGGTATGGGTAGTAGTGAGTAGTATATCAGACTTAGTAAATATAGTGGTAATAGTAGTAGTATAGTTAGTGTTATAATAGTTGTTTTGAGAAGCAGAATAGTTAGATTAAAGTAGTATTGGGTTTGGGGTGGTGGTGGTAGTCGGTGGTATCGAGATCTAGAACTATTATGGTAAGAGTAGTAGTAGTCAGGCTAGTGGGTACTAGTATGGTAGTAGAGAAGGAGGAGTATTTGTTTTAGGTCTAATGGTAATCGGTGTATTGTAAAATTGTCACATTCCGCTATTAGAAAGTCACGATATATTTTGAGGACATGTTGTATAAGGCTGATCAATTTATGTTTGGGTTTTTTTCACCAGCTCCCAGTATATTCGCTTATGGGGTCGTAGCTCACGACACGTTATCCAGCCTGCTGTCATCAACGTACTCCACGCAAACTGTCTATGTCATTCCCGAGATCGAATTTCTAGATGGCGCCACCATACGGTCACTGGAAGTGCACGTCGCCAGTCCCGGAGATATTAATTTTCTGGTAAGTATCACAGTGAAAGTCAGGTTGATTCAGAAAATTGTTTAAAAGATAAGTTAACTAAGCTAACATCACCCGCATCGATCGCACCTTTGGCTATGTATGCTTGGGAATATATTAAACGAGGTTTTCATTTCTGTCGACTGTGAATGAAATTTTAGCAGCTGTCAGTGTATATATTTAGTTCAAAGTTTGAAAAATGATTCAGTGGTTTCGTAATATATACTGCTGTGATTTTCAGCCAACCAGTCATTTTGACAAGTAAGAAGTTTACAGCTGATAGGAGTGGCATTATTCAAACGGGAAAAAGTAGAAATGGAATATACATCCGCTTCGATAAGTAGACTAACTATCATCTTGCGTTGCCTCTTTAATGGCTACCTTCCCAGGTCGAAAAACCAGTTGACACCAGCTGAAAACCAGTTGAAAATTCAACTGGTCTCAACTGGTTTTAATGGGATTCAACTGATATCAACTGGTACCAGTTGAAACCAGTAGAGTTAAAACCAGTTAAAGGGACTGTATAACAGTGTTTCCAGTTAAAAAAAATCTGAGCTGCATGATTCCCCATGATACCAGTGTCTCTGACATGGTCTAAAAATGAAGCCCTGAAAAAAATGCAGTTTAAAACGATCATTAAGTGCTTTAAAAAAGTAAAAATCATTGAGAGACTATTCCAGCTTTCCCCCATAGACGGCTGTGTTGCAGAATTTCCTATCGCCCGATAGGAAATTAATGTGCCAATTTGTATCTGCACATATTGTACTAGTGACAGCATTACTGTCCAAACTTTTGTGTTCTAAGGTGTTTATTTGTCCATTCAAACACTGTCAGATATGTCAGATAGCAAAGTTCGACAATGTTTTAAACCGGTCTTCCACAGTGTTATATAGCGTCTTTAACAACTGGACCCAGTTGAAACCAAATTGAAACCAATATAAACCAGTAAAGATCCAAGTTGTAACCAGTTATATACTGGTCCCAGTTGAAACCAGTAGGTTTTTAACTGGTCCCAGTTGAAACCAGTAGGTTTTTAACTGGTCCCAGTTGAAACTAGTTGGTTCTAACTGGTCCCAGTTGAAACCAGTAGATCCACTGGTCCCAGTTGAAACCAGTATATCTACTGGTCCCAGTTAAAACCAGTAGTTTTCAACTGGTCCTAGTTGAAACCAGTAGATCTACTGGTCCCAGTTGAAACCAGTATATCTACTGGTCCCAGGTAAAATCAGTACATCTACTGGTCCCAATTGAATCCCCAGTACATATACTAGTCCCAGTTAAAACCAGTAGCCTATAATCTACTGGTCCCAGGTAAAACCAGTACATCTACTGGTCCCAATTGAATCCCTGGTTGAAACCAGTACATCTATACTGGTCCCAGTTGAATCCAAGTAAATCTTGAAGCCAGTATGGTTCCCCTTACATAAAAAAAAACTCTGCATAATTCATATTTAGAATTATTAGTTGACGGAACTGTATTTATAATAATATTTATGATGGATAAAATATTCTACAATGTCATTACAATAACTAAAAAATGACAATTATACCCATAGAGTTCGTCAGAGGGTTTTTGTGTTTGAAAATGAAATCATAGTATTTGCCAGTCCTTTCTAATGTACGTATGATTGTATCTTTCCCCATTTCAAAAAGGTTTTGCGTCCAGTGTGTTCTTCTGGCAGTTACTGTCTGACGGACAACACCTGCACCTCGAGTTGCGACTACGACCAATCCATGGCAACCAACCCTCTCTATCAGGCTACCTGCGGCAGCGGCCAGGTGTACTGTCTGACCGAAAGCCGATGCGCTACTTCATCTGACGTGTCTCAATGCTCCACTCAGCCCGATAGGTACATCACAGATGATACCGCGCCACCGCCCGCACAATATAAAGTCAAACAGATCATACCAATGACAGCATCGAGTGCCGGGTATAACTACTTCGAAATCAGTCCGGCGAACCGCGGCGACGCAGTCGAAATCGGTGACGTGCTCGGGTTTGCAGTCGCGCCAGGCGAAGCCCAGATCAGTTACGAGAGTTCGTCGGCGAGCGAACCTGTCGTGTACAAATTTGAGGAAGCGCCGGTGATCGACACCGTGCTCACGACAACTCGTCCCGCGGAAAGAAAAAAGTTCCACATCCGGGCCACAACCATAGATCCGATAAGTATTTCGTTCAATCATTCGTACTCGACGGTAGGATTGTACACCATTACCGCCAATGTGAGTAATGAATTAGCACCTGGTGGGATGGTAGAATCAGCGAACGTTAACGTACAGATACCAATCACGGGTAAGTAAAAATGTTTTCATCTTCTGCAGACGAGAAAACTGTGCATTAGCCACCCACAATTACGTGATCTCCATTAGAGATACAAGACATTGGAATTCTGAATTGTCTTGCCAAAAGGATTATGCATCATCAATTAATGGTTAATATGTAATCACACAGTCAGATTACAAGTTATTGCGTATCCCAAGCTATTACACGCACTGGTATTTTATCACCAAAAGGAGACATCACATTTTGTAGCTTATAGATCTTCGCTTCCCATGCAGGAGTCGCAGCGGACCCCCGAGCCCAAATCATGGCGGTTTGGCCCATAAGACACTGTCTTCATCCCCATTAATTTATACCTCGATTAGGCACTATGTAGGTCCTGTGTTGAGAACAAAGTATCTAAACACGTAAAAGAATTTACTCTTTATCGAAAAGAGAAATTGCAAACTCAGGATGGCGACCGCCAGGCTGTGCTGAGTCACTGCTGACATTCCTGTCATACTGTGACTTCAAACCTTCATACTCACACCTGGAGTACTCCGAAGTTTCTGTTTTGTAATAAACCAGCTTTTATGTATCCTTCGTAGTATCCAAGAGTGTCACCCGTTCCCAAAGGTGGGGGTGAGATGGGCAATCGAGACTCTTTGGTAAGGAAACTGAGTGATCAGTCGGGGGATGGTGGGGGGGGGGATTTTACCGTCCTACAGTAGGGTGGGTTTTTTTTTTACTCTCAAAAATTCTATGTCTCAAAATTGCATTTTTTAGTATATTCAAATTACTTTCTATAATATCCTGAGGTTTTTATTTCATAGAGTTATCTCGTAAAAAAAAAACGAGGAACCACAATTCTATGTATGGTTCCACTGCATCCCCGAAAATGGGGGACAAAATGATAAGATCCCTCTTTTGAAAGTGTGGAAAATGTTCCCCCTGCCCCCGCTTGTTTACTACCATACTAGTATTAAAACAACGAAATTAATCAACCTCGTGATTTTATTACCAATATATTCATAGAATATATTCATATTATTGAAAACTGTTAAAAGAAGTTTTTAGACGCTCATGAAATATTATTACTATTGCTTTGTCGTCATTCCGGATGACAGGGACTAGAAAAGCGAACTTAATCACTGTTACCCGCAGACATCCAGTTCCGTGTAGTTTTTTGCATATGGATATGTGACCACAGCACCGGGTTTTCACTCTTCTCTTTTCCATGAAGTGCGTGGGTTCTTTTACGTGCTGAGGTGTTTGTCTCAACACGGGACCTCCGGCTTTACGTCCTATCCGAGAATCGGGGTGATGGGGATAAAGTGCCTTTCCCAAGGTAAACAACCGCCATGGCCCGGCGTGGATTCGAACCACGGACCTCTAGGTCGAGACACCGAAGCCTTATCCACTGAGCCATGACGCCTCCCCCCAATCTCAATCTCAATCGTCAAACTTTTAACAATGCAAAGATGCATCCTCTCAACCAATTCTTCTTTCAACAGGTCTTGCCATCGAACTAACACCAGACGTACCCTTCTTCTCCGGGGAGGCGAACGTGACTCTCAGGATAAGAATCGATACTGGAAATCCGATTGCGATAGAGGTCGACTGGGGAGACGGGGACATGACGAACACAACTGCACCAGGTGGTACGTAAACTGTGTGCTTCAGTTGGGTGCTCTTTGGAAAAGCTTCGTGGTTCAGTGGTTAAAACCGTGGATTTTATGCTGGGGTTTTCTATAATTTGGAATCTCCTCTCCCAAATAAATATTTTAAGAGGGGAAAGGTGATACAAGAGTTCTTTGATCGTCAACCAGGGTAAATAATGTAAACTATAATCGGTTCTCAAAGGTAAATGACATGATTGGGGGTAGTCCTCAACTTGGGCTGAAACTACTCTAGAATCAAGTAAACTATGCAAGGATTCTGCTGTGAAAATCTTGTATTGAAACGTTGACTCATTCTAAAATAACTAATGTCAATATCCCTCGTGGCAGCCAAACCTGCTGTGTGGCTCTCTATGGGTCCTATTTTTATCGTGCCTCGATAGAATTAATGTTCATGCTTGATTCTCCTTAAGTAAACAAATTAGAGACAAATCCTTCCAGCTGGGAGATCCACTCCAGCTGGTGTATAGTTGGTATCTATTTCAACTCATTTGGTTCTTGAGGCATTTTCTGGTGTTCCCACTCATGTCATTAACCTTTAAGAGCCTCTGTTGGTTCCATATTTTTATAACGTATCGTTTTGAATTCTTGTGCATCTGAGACATCTGTTGGACAACACCTTCTACAGTGTTTTTACATACGGGACACAAAGATTCACCTTCTTTCATGATGTAGGATATTTTGGGAAGCAGGTTCGTTGATGAATTCAATAGATCCCCGCACGTTTAAGAGTCCAATGCACTTTCTAAAAAGAAGTGGAAGTATGATACAGTGGATAACCGTGATGACAAAGTTGTGGGCAGTAATCTGGAGATGAATGCTTTCTAAACCCTATGACTTCTTGCCTTTTGATGGCAAGTCAACAATAACATTGAAAATTGCACGTAGTAGTTCCCAGGATGGACAGGAACCTATATTTTACTTTCTTGTTAAGAATATGTCTGTCACTGTCTTTTAGGATAAACACATTTCACACAGAGGATTTTAAAACTTTTGAAATTATGCTTAGAAAGAAATAATTTCGTGAGTGTGAGAGTTAATTGAATCATTTTCATTTTTTAACCTAGCGGCACCATTCACGGACTTTCAGTTGACCCACGTCTTTGGTATGTCAAACGGGGGAGTGACAATATCGGTGAGGGCGTATAATCTCCTTAGCAACGAGACAGCATCCGCAGAAATCTACATTCAGCACCCTGTTCTGGAACAACACTACAGGATCACACCGGACTCCCCGGCAGCCCACCCATATCCCGACGAATCCAAGCAAGGTATAAACACGCTGCAAACAACAGTGGGTGTCAAACTTAACACCCATGGTATTGTTTAACAGGGAAGGAGTTTATTCTAACATCAAAGATATTTCCTTTAGCACCAAGAGTGTTGAAAATAACCGCTTACTTGAAACTGTAGGTTGAGCAACATCTATCATTTTCCTGGCGAAAACAATACGTTTTCTGGACGTTTTCAAAACGTTTTTCTTTTTGTTCTTTTTGGGCGTTTTTAAAATGTAAGTTGAAAACGTTCTTAGAACGTGAAAGACGGTTGTAGAACCTTTGAAAATTTAACCAAAACCTGAAGAAAACGTAAAACGTTTTAAGAACGTTTTGGAAACGTTTCGCGGGCGTTTGGAAACGTTTCCTTAGGAATAAAATGTGTGGAAAACGAATGGACCTTTCTCGAACGGAAGGAAAACGTTTTCTGGACTTTTGTGTTTGCTGAGTTATAGTTTACAGCAGGTTTCACAATTATGGAGAAAACATTCAATCCTTGTCTTTCTTAAGCCCATTCCTTCAGCCTCTGGATTTGCTGTCTCCCTTTGATGTTATCTAAATTTCCTTTCCTCTCTCCAAGCCTTACCCCTTTCATCCTTCCTTGTATGTCGTCTTTCAGAAGTCTATCACGTCCAAGGATATGCCATAACACATGTTGGTGTTTAATATATTACTCCGGTCCTATTCAGCCTGTTAATGACATAATGCTGTGATCACATAGAAGAATACTTATGTGACCCGGTACTATGAAATTACGTTGTTCGATTCAAGCTATCCGCGTGTCTGCAAAAAGTGCACCTTATACCCGAATAGTATACTTCTATGTGATCACAGCCTTATGGTCTGACGGTTCGAAACAATTAGAACACCTGAGATTTTGTTTTATCACGATCATGACTGATGAATCCCCTGTAGTATTTTGCTTTCCATTTGACAGAACAAGCCTTCAACTTCCACAGTAGTTCTAAAGGTATCAACGCTCTTAAATGTATTCATTTCGTTACATATTCTGATAATAACGGCATAATTACAACTACACCTTTCCAATAATGACAATTGCAATATATATTCATGTGGGAGAGAACATGGCTATCCCAATATGATTTTTTGATAGCACTTCAACGGCAACAACTGGTATTCTTTTGTTGTTTTCTGATTCATAATATATTAGGCTATATTAATATTACCGTGGAACTCCTACCACCTGGCGGTCAACAGTACGGTACTGATCCAAACATCACTTTTAGTAGCGGTTTCTATGACAACAGCACGCATCCGATGAACCTGGCCGTGGCGGGAGACACGGAGAGCTACACACACCCGGTGCAATTTCCCGGGACCTAACGAGTGCAAGTTGTGATAAATAATTACGTCAGCAAATTTACAGTTTATATGGAGGTAAGATAAAATTTCGTCACATCAAATAAACGTCTGGGGTTCCTTTTATTGAATTACACTTGGTATCAATGTAAAACGTATGCTATCCAACACGAGATGGTTATAAAATGAGAACATTAAGTCATACTGCTTTAACAATGTTATGCATAAGTAGTATGGCTTATATTGTGAAAGACTTTTCAATGTTTAGTCACACACACACACACACACACACACACACACACACACACACACACACACACACACACACACACATACATACATACGTACATACATACATACATACATGAGTAGATAACTAGATAGTGAGTATATAGATATAATATAGATAGATAGATAGACTACGTAAGAAGATAGATGACATACAGTGACTAGTAGTATTAAGTTAATATAGTAGTAGTAGGTAGTAGAGTAGTAGATAGATAGATAGATAGATAGATAGATAGATAG
>JZLH01S0035466.1:0-22980 GCA_001188425.1 Eucidaris tribuloides
TTGATTTTTTTTTGTAGTCAACACTTAATTTGGGCCACATGTAAAATGATTATTTTTTCTTTAAAAAGTAGAATAATTGAATTTGTAACTAACATTTCAGGTTGTTGTTTTGTTGTTTGTGTTGTTTTGTTTTTTTTGTTTTTAGGGGGTATTTTTTATTAAACAAAAATGTATCAACTTGTCCTCGCTCACCTGTTGGTAGTAGATAATCGCCCTCTTTTCAGCCTCTTCAACCCGCTTCAGATTCCCAGTTGTGTCCCTTCTCAGCAGCTGAAGAGAGGGTCGGGTTGGAACAAATCCAGATACCATCTTGACTTCGACCAGCGCCATGTTGGATTCCTCCTCTCCGTTGAACCTAAAAAAAAATAATAATTAGCCAAATTGGTGTGTACTTTGTTTCTAGTTGATGTACAGCTGATTCTCTAAATATCTAGTGTCTCTAAATATCTAGTGTCTATTATAGTTTAAGTTGTCAAACATGAAATTTCTTTGATATTCATTAAAATCCGAAAGAATAATTTGCCATAACCGAATGTTGTATTGTTCTTTTTTTTTTTTGGTCATTCTTCCATCAAACCTCGTCAATTTTCTTAAATTTTAATGTATAGTTCTGGGTTGATTGTTAATTTTTCTAGTGCAGAGAATATGTAAAATAAACAACATGTTTCTACGGTGAGGAGAGTGTCTAACAAGTCATACAGTTTTCCATGTTACAATGCTTATTTCAGTGAACGGTAGTTAATTCTTTATCCACGCATTTAATTCCTTAGTAATACTACCAAATTCTGGCCAATCAGTACCATCATCTTTCAGATATGATAAGCGCAACTTACACTTAATAATTGCAATCTTTCTTTTCAACATCTAATATGATGGAAACTTTACATGGCGATGTAATTTAGTTTATTTTCGCGGAGCATAGGAACTGCCCTTACTTTTACTCATAAAATTGGAAGATGGTATGTTTAGCCTACAATTTTTGTACCCTATTTAGTTACAAATATTTGAAGCTAACGCGAAGTATAGAGTTGAACAATCTAACGCTGAGAAAAAAAATTGGCAGAGTAAGGGTTAAACTTACTTGACACAGATATTCAGCTGGAAGCTCGACTCGCAAGAGCCTTTATTTCCTGTCCCAGATACGGAGTAGGTGATTCCGAATGGAGGGTCCCCTTCCTCTTTGGGAAAGATGTTGTATTTTGTTGTCACCTAAACAGATATTACAATAATGATGACGATGATGATAATGATTATGATCATCATCATGATCATAATCATGATGATTATAATCATGATCATGATCATTATCATCATCATTAATCAAAAATGGTCAAGATTGTTTAATCTGAAAGACAAGTTACTCTGTTTTATTTCCACATAGACGTTTTATATCAATTCGACTAATTATATCAATTTTCAAGGTAGAAAACAATACTTCCAGCGGTCCGTGTCGCACACTGAACCTTTCTCCAGTGCCAACACATTTTCATTACGCTTTACATATAAAACGTTTGACGTATAAAATTAGCCAATGAGGTTGATTGTAGTGGGCGTGGAATTAGGCCTCTTCAATTATACATTAATACAATATTTTGTGATATCCCCGCTGTACAAGAAAATCGTCATAGACCTCCACAATAAAAAAAAACGATCAATATCTTATTGTATCCACGCCCCTTTTTCATACAGCGTGTAAATGTATGACGGACACCCAAAATATCGTCGACCCTGAAATACAATATTTATACGGGTATTCTCGGCCATTTTCGTCATCCTTTTTTTCTGAAATTTCGTCGTCTTTCAGTTCAGATTCGTCTCGAGAAGAATGGAGCGTGTAAATGCTATTTCTAGTTTTGTTATTTGCCTTTTAAATTCGTCTTTGCAACAAGTCGCAAATGTTTTCAATTCAGAATGGTCAATTGTCATTATAATTCATCCCAGCTAGGCGAGCTAGCAAACCACCAACAGATGATAAATGAAAATTCGTTAAATTCTCATCTAAATTGGTCGTATGGTAATGCTCTAAATGTTAAGGATAGACGAAACTAAATTAAATTCTGACGAATCTGGTTCCCCCCAAAAAGAAAACATGTTTGCGCTCAAGAGATCTGCGACTGAAACCAACAAATTGAAATTGTAAGTGACGACACTGTGCGACAACAGTGTTAAACAGATCAGAAAAATTGTCAAACTAGTTGACAAAAGACGAAATTAGAATAAGCATTTGCATCACCGTGCCATCTCAAGATGGATCAATCAAAATTGACAATTTTTTTATAATTGGATGAAAAACAGTTTGAAAATGAGCGGGAAAACCTATAAATTGATATCGCCGTTTTTCCTCCGGGTTATGTCATCGCACTTACTTGCACTAAAGCGCATCCTTCTCCCCGTCCTTTCATCGCGATGAATTCCGGGAAGTGAGGCAGCTCGACGTGTTGTTGGACCAGACGATTGGACTCGGTTACCATCAGGACCGTGTGGAGGCTGCACGGGGGCGTGTAGCCCATGGCCAAGGCCAGATTGGTAGGACCGCCAAAAATGAGCGCGGCGTACTCGGCGAGTGCGTGAAGAGCTACCACCGTATCCTGTGTGAATTGAGATATGTTGATGATTTATTTATAATCATACGACAGTGATTCTGTTTCAGAAATAATCATTTACATTAAAAAAAACATTTTACAGTCAACGGACCATATTAACAGAGACTGGATATATTGCTTTATGATCATGAAATATGGCAGTATTACTATCAAACATAATGAAAATGTCATAAAGATTTCCAATACCAAATGTACACCCTGAACATGTTTTTTGCATTGCAAGTTACTGCTATTTTTATTGTTTAATCTTTAAGAAGAAATATACAATAATGTAATTGTTATCGAGATATAATTCTTTATTTAGCGATTACACGCTGTTGAAAAAAATATATATTTCAAGTCGGTAAGTTTGACCATCCTTACTTTATGCATTGGGTGCCAATTCTGGATTTTCAACAAGCACTAAATGTATATTTTTAGAATGAAATAAAGTAATCTTTAAGAAAGTGGTAGTGAGGTGGAAGTGGTAATGGTGGTGGTGGTTGTAGTAGTGGTGGTGGTGGTGGTGGTGGTGGTGGTGGTGGTGTTAGTGGTGGTGGTGGTGGTGGTGGTGGTAGTGGTAATGGTGGTGGTGGTTGGTACTTGTGATGGAAGTGGTGGTGATGGATAGTTTTGTATCTGGTGGTGGTGATGATGATAAGAATGGTGATAATGAGGAAGATGATGATGATGATGGTGATGGCAGTGGCAGTAGTGGTATACGGTAGTGTGGTAGTGGTAATGGTATGTGGCAGTAGTGGCAGGGGGCAGATGGTAGTGGTAGTGGTATGTGGCAGGTGGCAGGTGGTAGTGGTTAATGTTACCTTTCCTTACCTGTGTGGATTTGAATCCGCCATTGGGGTTCTGTTTTGAGATGAGCCATCGGGAGATCCCACTGCCCCTGGTAACTGTATCCTCTCCATAGACATTGACGTAGGTGAGTAGCACATATGCTGTCATTTCCACGTTCTGTGATTCCACCGAGGCTTGATAGTAGGAAGGCCTGCTCGAGCCTGTGGGTCGGTTACTTTCCCACCACTTGAGGCCGCCTTAGAAATGCGAAATATTTAATTACGCCTTTTTAACTTTCACTTCTGTATTGATCGAAATTGAACATTTTTACTGCAATATTGGAGTGCATATGCGCAAGATCGTATGATAAGGACAGTCAATAGCGGGAGTATGCTAATGTATAAATGTAACACTCCTTTAATTCAAATCTTTGGTCATGATATTTTGAAATCTTAGAATCGTTTAGGGTTTTTTTTTCATCTAATGATTTCTTTATACGGAAAAGTTTTCATTAAATCTGACTCTTCACACACGTTTGAAATGTATTGTCAACAGTTTGTCAAATGTCCACCAAACTAAAAACTTTTAGGATCGTTTTGGTCTTATAATATTGCACAAACTTGTCGGTAAATTTTGAATGCTCTCAGTAAATCATAAAGTCCGAGTAATTTTTGTTTTTGACTATTAAGCGGGACTTGTCGGATATTTATTACATTGCTCATGAACTTTATTTCACAAGTCCTAAAATAATGATGACCCCCTTTCTCAGATAATTATCAGATAAGTGGATGACCAACAGCCATCCCTGTTAATATCTTCTGAGACTCCATAGACTAAAAGTAATTTAAAGATTGCATCTGCATTGTTTGGTTCTATGACATTTGCTCCAACGAACGTTTCATACACTAACCCAATCTCATTCCTAACCGTAACTCTATCCCGAATTGGAAACCCAATGGCCTAGCTCCTTTTCTTGTCAGATATTGTCAAAGGAGGAACTGTCGCATGAGCAAATGACGGGTGACCCATTATAGACTTCACTTACCGTCTTCGTTGGCCACACCTTCAAGAATCTGGAGCACGTCGTTCACTTTATCATCTTTCGCCACACTGAGGGCGTAGGCAATGAGCGAGGCCGCGTAGGTATCCGTCAGCGCAGATGTGTCGCTAACACATCGTATTGCCGCCTGGACTGTTGCATCCTAGGTTAAAAACAAGTCAGGCAATCGTCATACCGTGCTGCCACTGTGTATTTTGGTGAGTGAAATAGTTGATTGAAAAAAAGAACTCCTTCATTTCACTCAAAATTGTAAACACAATTGTACGGTACTGTCGTCTGAAGCACGACAAAGCGAAACGTGTTGCATACGATAAAGTTCAGAACGGTAACTCCTAGAGCCGTGACAAGTTTTCGATAATATTTTGGCTTTTATTTCAAACCCTCTTTATGAGCTCATAAATAGCCGAAATTAATATCAAAAATTTATCATGACTTTACTCGATTTTGCCTGTGGCACTATTTAAGAGTATCATGTAGAAATAATGCTAACAGATTAAATACATGTGACGGGAATATTTTTATTTATCTTAGTTGATATAATTAGAATCGGGCTAAATAGTTCAGATTAAATTTTGACACAAGAAAAAGAAACGTGTATTTGGAGGATACGTGACACCTCTATAATGTGTAATGCATCAATAATCACGATTATTGGTTAATCTGATCACTAACCGCCGACGTTATTACCATTGTTGTCGTCTTAAGACCACTACTAGTATTTCTTGGTCTTGGTATCAGTCTTGGTCTTGAGTCCCAATGCTTAATAAATGGAACATTCATTCATGGCCCTGGGAAGTGGGGGTGCTGGGGGTGCTGCAGCACCACCAGAAATTTGTCAGGGGGTGCACAGCACCCCTGCAAAAAGACGTGTATGTCTATTTTTGTTCAAATTTGGCTGCTGAGCGAATTTTCAGCTGGTGATTTGGCCACAAATTTGGCCGTGAAATTTTTTTTTGGCCGTGAAAAAAAACATTTGGCCGCGAAAATATGCATCTCAGCACCCCTGGTGAAAAAATTGTTCCCAGGGTCCTGCATTCATTCTGATATTTCAGGACCCCTCTTATACCGATTACGTCACTAGTTATTGCACGTAGGTCACGTTTCCTTTTAAAGTAGTTTATTGTGATTTCCAAACCAAATCTAGTACAGTGTATAGTATAATGTGATACTTTAATCAACTAATTATCAGAAAAGAGAAACAAAACATTGTAACTCATCTGGCATTGTTTTGTACACCTGCATTATAAAAGTTACAATAAGATACCTTAAATTATTACATGGTAATAGATATACCTGCGATGTTAGACCAGCTTCCAGCAGAGATACGAGGACGTAGGCAGACAATGAAGTTTCGTCATTGACACCACCCTGGCAGAGAGTAGGGAATAATAATAGATAATGATAAATCATGATGATGAAGATGATGATGATGATGATGAAGATGATGATGATAATAATAAGAAGAATAAGAATTAGAATAAGAATAACAATAACAATAACAATAAGAATTATAATAATAATAATAATAATAATAATAATAATAATAATAATAATAATAATAATAATAATAATAATAATAATAATAATAATAAATTTACATAGCACTCTTACTCAATTAGCTTCATAGCTCTTTACAGAAATTAAGTAAGTTTTTAAGAATTGTTAAAGTACAGCAAAATGGTATTCATGAGTCTTATTTGCTGATTGAATAATGATAATTATTATATCACATATTAGGCTACGAGCAACATAATGGTGTTGTTGTATTTAATTCGATGTTTGAACAATAATGACTAATATGTAATCATTATAGGCTATATATATTAGCATAAATGGCAGTGTGAAATTGATATACGAATTAATAATCCTTTCGCAAACAGATTAGCATAAACCAAAACATACATGTCAATTACACAATTCTGCCCTCTAGTATTATTACAGTGAAACTCCATAGATTTTACATAATACATTATGTTTCAGTGCGGCACTTAAAGAATCAATACCACAATTTACAATACCCACACTGTTCTGCAAATATATGATGTATGTAATGTTGCTATAAAACAAAACCGCGATGCTATGATAACAAGTAATAATAACCTCAATAATTCAACCACTGAAATTGGATATACCAATTTATAGTTTATCCCAAAAAAAATATCTTATTACCTGCGCACTAGAAGTACAGTACTTGCTCACTGTAAGTTTAAACCAGTGTCTAAAGGCAACATTTGTCTCAAGAATGTCCTACCTTCATCCCTTTATGAATGACACGCCCCGACTTTCGGAAACACCCATTCTTCTGTTGCAATCCTTTGAGCCAATCGATACTCTTATCGAGATCGTCTCTATCGATCGAAATATACTGACTGGCCTCTGCGAACGATCGTACCACGTAGGCCGTGAGCCAGGTGCTTCCCTCGCCGTCCCTTTGGCCGAAGGCCGAGTACGAGCCATCGTTTAAACGATACTTCAGTTGCCGCTGATAACCGACCTACGAAAGGAAAGAGTAGTGAAGAATATTAATGGCATGGACCTACAAGACGTGGACCCTTTTTCATCACAACGTAATTTTGGTGAAGATCCACCGCTTCTTGATTATTGTCATATACCCTATTAACCAGATATCTTTCCAAGATATGGATATTTGGATACATGTCTTCAGGCTTAAGACAAAGAGTGAATTTACTTCGGAAACATGTTTCACTTTTGACTGATGCCTATTCACACACATTCCACAATGGTTTACTAGCCACAAGCAAAAGAGAAATCTACAAATTGTGTTATGTCGAGTAACTATATAAACTGCGCATCAATTTCTGGAAATATATATTTATCACCTTCTAGTCAGAGAAATTTACTTTTATCGCAAAATTTGTCTTTGCTTTTTGTCAGTAAACTTCCATAAGTCGTCATTTGATCAAAGAGGGATAAAAATGTTATTGATGCATGATTGACATACAAAGGGACATGATTTCATGAAATATTACGTCCGTGTTTTTGTCGGTCCATGTGGCAAGAGTCTGTGTACTGATGGTGATATTGATGTAAGTTTAACATTTTGTCTTGCTCTGTTTACTACTGATCCACTACCTGTTAGATTGTTGAAATCAATAACGATGTAAAGAGAATAAGGTTAAAAATAAATCATAAATTTGATGAGAGGGTACATTAAGAAACAGTTTCATATAACGTTACCTTAAAGACAGCTGTCACACAAATCTATCAAAGCCAGTGTTACAACTGAAAAAAAAAACACTTGTTCCTTTGAACTTGATTAAAGAATTATGCGAGTCAGGAGTGTGTCTATGTATCAATTTGTGATTTTTGTTTAGATTAATACAGATAAAGAAAATCAACTACATCAGTCGTTACCCTCATGTTGTGTTTGGCCTTGATCACGTGACTCTCCTCGGCCAATCCCGTACTGGTCAGGTAGTGCAAGACGAAGATGTTGGGAACGAATCCGATCATGTTCTGTTCCCCGCATCCCGACGGGAGCCGTAAGAGACGATCAATGTTGGAGAGACTCGCCCCCATCAGATCCCCTGCAGTAAATACAGACGCCTTTATATTTGATGGCCAAATTATATTCTGGTATAACCTAGACTGCAGTCTCAAGAAATCATTACATGCAAGCAAGGGCGTAGGCTGGTTTGGGCACGGGGAGGTGCACATCTTGGGGAGGTGGAACTAAAGTGACATGGGGAGGTGCACATCTTAGGGAAGTGGAACTAAAGTTGAGTAAATCGGGCGTTGAAAGCAGAAAAAGTGGTACAAATTTCGTTTTGCTTGCCAGGGGCGGAACTCGTATGGCTCTGCGGAGGAGGGGGGGGTGCACGTGCACCCAGTGCACCCCCCCCAGCCTACGCCCTTGGCAAGTATCGCATCATTCAATCCAACGTAAAAGACTTCGAATATTTCTTTTTAAAACACCAACAATTTTATTTTTGTATCCAGGGGCGTCGACCCTGGGGTGGCAAGGGGGGCAGTCGCCACCCCCAATGAAAATATTGGGGAGCAAACATATCGATTTGCCCCCCCCCCCCATAATTTTGACAACTTTTCAAATTCATAATATGTCATGCAATGATATGTTTAAAAAACACTGGAAAGCACTACAAAACCATTAAATTTAGCATAAAAACGCTAGTAAACATACACAATTTCAACATTTTCGCCGCGCTTTGCGCGCAAAATTTTATACTGCAATTTAGTACGCGGAGTATTTTGTATTTTTGTAGAAAAAAACTCAACTCAAACTTGAACCTGAATGTAAAAGAGTGGAATCCACTCAAAGAGGGAATATTTTTGACTACCGTAAGGATAAAAATTCACTCTCAATGAAGTGGAAATTACTCATAAAAGAGACAATACCCACTATTCCACTTCAAACTGGATTATATTTCACTCCGAATTAGAGTGTATTTCACTTCAAATTGGAGTGATTTCCGCTCTAAACGAAGTGATCCCCAATATGATTTATCACGACGAGTGGGAAAAATGTGAGGGATTACTTCGTTTTCGGAGTAAAAAACACTCCCGTTTGGAGTGGCCTAGTGGCTCGACTCAATTCACTCTTTTGAGAGTGATTTTCACTTCTTTAAGAGTAGAATTTCACTATTATGGGAGTCAATAATATTCACTCTCTGTAATAAGTGGAGATTACAGTGTTTTGCCATTAGAGAATGCAGCTGTTATTGTGTACGTTTACGGTATTTTGATGTTTAAAATTGATTAAATACAGTATTTACTTTGATAATTTATGGGCAAACATATTGGTTCTTTTACAATATAAGTAAATGAATTATTTAAACAAGATTTATTGGTAAATAATTAGAAATTATAATTAGAAATAATTAGTACCGAAAATATAACTTCACTCTGGTTTAGAGGTATATGTGTGGCGGTCATGGACACCATGTCACACCTGGTTGTTACCATTACTAGGTAAGTCCTATTTGCAATGGGGTTATGATTCAACTATTGTTTCCACATATCTGAACATGTTTGACGTCATCACTTTGGTACTTAATTACATACAAAACATAACAGGTATTGGCATACTATTCAACATCAGGCTAAGTATAAACAAAGAAAAAACGGCGAATACCAACCTGTCAAAGAAATCGAAATTCGACCGGAATCCGGTACTGCATTATCCGGCAATACAATGGGCAAGATTTCCTCATACAATCCATTCTTTTCGTCTGTAAAAGGTAAACACTTATGGCGCTATTGTATTATCATTGAAAGTATGATGGTAGGAGTTGTAGTAATTATTGCATTAAGACTGCTAACACCTTAACTCTTGTGTCAACTACACTATTACATTCACGTCTGCTACTGAAATAGCGCCATTACAAATTCTTCTTCTCCTCCTTCTCCTTCTTCTTCTTCTCCTTCTTCTTCTTCTTCTTCTTCTTTATCTACTACTACTACTACGTGTACTTTTTTCTCTATTCTACACAATTTTTAGTCCATTTGTTTTGTTAGTACATGTTATTGATTCAAAATGTGTTATTGTCTTTCAATATATGTGAGGAAAAAAATCTGCAAAATTCAAATGAATGTAACAAAAACATACTAGATTTTTCCCGTCATAATGACACTACACTTTTGGTGCTTTCAAACTAAGATATGTCACTGAGTTAAGTGAACAGCGTAGAACATTCAATCTTACCATTGGGACAGAAGTACGCGTTGAACGTTTCTTCAATTTCTTCACCTTCCGGCTGAAAAAGGAGAATGATATCATTTGGATTATAAGGAGTACTTTTCCTCAAAGAACATCTGCATCATGGAACGGCAAACTACTCATTAGAATACTAGGAGTAGGCCTACTATTGCATGTGTATTTGTAAAAACTTGTTTTGTATAACTCTAAAATCATTTTCATTCAAAAGTATACAAATTGGTTATTTCAATAGTTTGTCGACGTTATTTTTGTTAGAAACGCTCGGAGTGGTTCACTCTACTTCACTTTTTGTTTGTTGGACTTTTAACCTCACTATTGACTTCAGAGCAAAGGACGAACTGACACGGTTTGACTTGAGAAAATACATAATTTGCTGACATGCCTGGAAAATCGTGTGAGGTTTTATGGGATTTCATGGGTAATTCTTAATCGAATAAAATCTTGTTAACTAAACCATTAAAGTAATAGGCTAACGTTGTGGAGCTTCAAATTAAAAAATTGCCAAACTTTGCTATCTGAGCTACATAGTAGTGTTTGAATGGACAAGTAAATACCCTAGAATACAAAAGTTTGGAAAGTTATGCTGCCACTGGCAAGATATGAATGAATAAACAATTAGTACCCAAGGCGAGTAAAAAATAGCCTAGCTCCACACACAGTAAGTCTATGGGAGGAAATGGGCACGTGAATCCGGTCAACTTACGATTTTCACTTTTTTGAAGCACTAGATAAACATTCTGAAATACAATTTTTTCAGGGTTTATTTTTAGATCTTATCAAAGACACTTGGAACATGGAGGATTATGTAGCTCACATTTTTTAACTGTGGTAAATGTTAGCCAATGGCTTTAAACCATATTTTAGAGAATTCACCAAACATTCATTTACTCACCTCGACCAAAAGTGGCTTGCGAAGACCATCAATGAAAGTGACATCGGTGCTAACAGGGCGAGTTCCGCACACCGAAGCGACCTGGTGACTTACCACCAAAGTAGCTATGGAATTCAAATATCAGCACCGAGGTGAATTAAAATCGATTCCAATACTACATTCATATCTACTCTAGATAGAAATATAGATACAGAGATACATATATAAATATATATCTACATACATACATGCACTCATAGTACATTCATAGTTACACACATACATACACATATACATACCCATATATATACATTACATATACATACCCATATATATATACATTACATATACATACCCATATATATACATTACATATACATACCCATATACATACATTACATATACATACACATATACATACCCATATATAAATATATATATATATATATTATATATACATACATCCATAATACAGTTATATGCACACATACATACACACATTCCTACGTATCATTCATCTCCTCCATACTGAAGCTAATTTTTGAGAGTGTCAATCCCCTTAAACCATTTCCATGTGTGAATCAAATTAATGACGTCACGTACTTTCCAAATCTACCTCGCCTAACTTCTTAGGGACGATGTCGAAGGTCACAGAGGATGGTGCTGATCCACACACACAAATGGTCTGTTTATTGTCTGAAAGCAATTCGAACTCTTTAGATGTCTTTAAGGTCACCAAAACCTGCACAAATGAGAGAGATATAACACAGATATAAACACCATATGATTAAAACTTCCAAAAGCTATGAAAAGGGATACAAATAACTATCATATGTCTTCAATAAAACTAAAGCCTGCAAATATGACGGAAGCGCAAATAACTATTTCCTTCAATGTAATTAAGACATGTTTGCCGCAAAGTGATAATTGTCAACCAGCGGTTAAAAGGTGTAATTCTACAATATCAACGTTTGAGTAGCCTTCATTTGGCAGCCTAGCAAAGTTTCGTTCTACGTTCAAACTCGAAAAGCTCAAACGCGACAAATCCAAAAAGAGGAATGACGTCCGCTCCGCAAAGTGTCTGATGACGTGATAGAAGTACAGAGTGTTGTAAGTTGCAGTTAGTGTGAAAATATGAACAAATTTGCAAACTATTTCCATGGTTAAAAATAAATGTATTGATAGACAGACAGTAAGACATATTTTATAGATAGATATGAAAGAAGGTAGATGTTGTAGATAGGTTAACAGACAGATAGACAAAACAAATGTATAAATTGCTCAGGGTTGGCTGGTAAATACCGGGTGGTAAATACCGGTATTTACAGGTAAATACCGCCTTGTTATTTTCAACAAAAACGGGAAATACCGGGAAATACTGGGAAATACTATAAAAAAAGTTATTTCTTGAAGGAAAATAACTAAAAAAACGTAGAGATTGTTGTGTATTAAGTGTGATTCAACACAAAATACAACAAAAAATAACTTTACTGAGCTGAGGGTGGGGAACTAGGGCTCATTCTGATAGGTGGAGTGAATTTTCTACACAGCCAAGTCAATACTAAAAGTAGGAAAATTTAAAAATCACCTGCTTTTATTTTAGAAACTTTTTCCAGTCATTTCAGTCTGCAAGTGAATTGCTCCATAAATCCAGAACACTTAAAATAGCGTACCCCATAGACAGTTGCTGATTTTGTCCCTGTATATTTAGCAAGTTGTGGGCCGCACCCCACAAAAACCTACATGTAACACTTGAATAATGTACAGTGTAGTACTGTTTGTACAGTATATATGAAATAACACTGAATTAAGTTACATGTATTATCATGACTGAAAATTAAAAATTGAGGTTTTTAACAGTCTTTTCATCTGAAATTCATCTGTTCATGGTGGATTTGTGTATTAGAGCCCAAACGAAGTCCATTAATGACCTTCTTAGATGACCTTGTCAAACTTCAAGAGTACGTTGCTGGGTATTGCATGCCCACGTATTTCCCAGTATTTCCCCCTAGGTGGGAAATACAGCTATTTCCCGGGAAATTGCCAATCCTGATATTGCTTGAAACCAATGATTTAATATGTTATACAATAATAAATATTTCATTAAGACTTCATGTTATTTAAAATAACGCTCACGATTTAAACAAATTTGAGTTTACTTACCGGCAGACATTTGCTCACGTAATTGAAAATGTTTACTTGGAGTGGTAACTCTTCTCCGCGAATGACAGAATACGGCAACACGTAGTCTGCGAAGAAAGGCTTGAAGGCGTTGAGTGAGATGGGTTCAGAAATGCCGAAACCAGTCGTCGACGACAAGCAGAAGGCGTTGCCAACCCATTCCGTGATCGTATCAGGAACTGTCACTGGGAGGCTGGCTGATCCATCGGATTTACTACAGTACAACAGATAACAGAAAGACGATATGAAGATCTTCACTGTAAAACGAGCCAATTTCGTTTTTCAAAATTGAGCTACATGTATTGACATTAACACATTTACCACCTAATTTTGAAGCTAAATTTCACAAGCGAGGAAGTAAGAAATATCTCGGGTTTTACACTGTAAAAACCACGGTGTCAAAAACAACACCAGTCGGTGCTGTGAGAGGACCGCACCCACAGGTGTTGAAAATACACCATGTAATTTGTACATAACACAAAATATTGTTGATATGACAAACAGAATGTGCTATAATAACACTAATGGTTGTTGAAATAATACCATGAATTTAACACTGGTGTGAAATGCTTGGTGCGGTCCTCTCACAACACATACTGGTGTAATTTTAACACCACAATTTTTGCAGTGTACTTTTATATTTCCAAAGGCGCGGGTACAAATTGGGTAAATTTGTACATTTTTCTTTAAAGTTACAAAGTGGACTTAGTTTATTTTGCAATCAAACTCTTCAAAATGATGACGTCAAACTTGTTTGGAAATATGTTGGGACAATGGGTAAACTATATCTCAGTAGGCAACTGAACTGCAGCTCTCCTACTGGTCGAAACGACCAGCTGCGCCTGGTCCCGCCACTGTCCACGCCTCGGTTCTGAACCACAGTGACGTCGTACTTTGGTACTCTTGACCAGTGGCCTAACAAGGGGAGCATCTGCATGGGTCCGAGCCGGTCCGAGCCGGTCCGAGCCTTTCCCCTTCCCCACCCCCGACTTTGGAACCTGACGCCCTCGCAAACTTTCTGTCTACTGAAATGGTTCATGTGTCTTGTTTATGTGTTTATTTATTTATTTCGCTACGTGTCTTCCAATTGTAAAAAAAAAAAAAGTTTGAATCAATACTGAAGCTGTATCATGCCAACCATATAATTGTAGCTTTATTTAACTAAACAAATGTCAGACGACATGATGAATCCAGCTAAATTATTGCTAAAGACTATGGAGTACTGTTAAATGCTTTTTATTGGTTTCAGAAGAATCTCATTTCTTCTTCTATACCGCTTCTTTCGTAATGAAATTACATGTATGTATCCAGTGTTTTTAGATAAATTACGGCAACAGCCACAACATGACGAGGGCTGGGCAAAAGTTTGTACGATCCAATTGAGGAAAAGGCGAAATATGCAAATACATGTAACAGCCACAGGTGCAAGCAGCAAAACATTATGCATATGCATACAAACATGAATATAAATACAAGTCACACAGGTGCCAAGTCGTTAGAAGAGTAACATGAATTGGTTAATCGTTAACTTTATCACCTGTTTTGTCTTGGTAATACACACTGATTGACAGAATTCTTTCCAAACAACTTGTTCAGCCTCCGCTCACGCTCAAAATGAGCGCCAAGTTGCAAAAAGTTATTTTCGTAAATAAATGAGTAAAATGAATGTGCCATGTTCGTAATATATACAAATTTATTGATTTTTCATCCCGAAGAATATACAGAATAGATATTCCATTAACCTGCCTCTTTTAAAAGAAATTCGATTTACATTATTACTGCTACGTCGGACAAGCCTTAGACAAGCTTTTAGGTTGTCAAGAACAACCTTTGTTTAATTGTTCCAAACAAACTGTTGGCTGTAGCGCTATTTTCATTATTTGTATTTAACTGATAGTGTACAAGATTATAATACGCCTATAAGCCTAAAACTAACGCCGAAATAACGGAACCCTGTGAAATCAATATACTTGTTATGACATCGTGGGAATCAGTGTGTCAGGACAATGTTTCAAATTTATTTTGGGACAATTCCCCCTTTCACCCCTTCACATACTAAACGTAGAAACATGATGTAAAATTAGCGAGTCAATAAAATACGAAAAGTGTGAAAGACTAATGCAATCGGAATCAGGGCTGCCACTCAAAATTTTAATTTTCCCCTACGCCCCAGTGGGCCAATTTTTCCCTACGGAGCTATGTTTTTCCCTACAAAAATCCACTTTTCCCCTACAAAGGTACGTTTTCCCCTACAAAATAACCTTATCAACTGCAAGAGATTTATTTTAATTGAGAAAGTTGACATTGTTATCACCTCCTAACTGCAGCATGCGCGCGTTACGGTTTTCGTAATTATACGATATGGTGACCAACTTGGACAATGGATTTACCCAAATAATGTCTACAGACGAATATATATGGGAGTTCGTAGAAAATCTTTGAAGATTTAAGAAGGTTTTTTGAAAATTGTCCAAATTCCCTTCAAATCTTCAAAAATCCCTACTTTCCCCTACGGAAGGTCATTTTCCCCGTAGGGATTCCCTACTCCCTACGGTTGGCTAAAATTCCCTACGGTAGGGATTTACCTCTACGAGTGGCAGCCTTGAATAAAATACGAAAAGTGTGAAAGACTAATGTATTCGGAATTCACCGTACCTTGTACGTTTTAGCAACCAGAGCCAGGTTTCCGGAAAGTAGGACCGGATAGTCGGTGCTGGTATGGCGGCCACACTTGCTACGGCTGAATCGTCTAATTGTACAGCCGCGACTGCGAGAGGTTGGGCCTCAAACTGGGCCTCAGACCTGAAGAAAATGGGAAAGTCTAATCCCAAAATACATCATGACGTGAGTCAAAAGGGATAATTAAATCGATATTAAATGCATTATATAACAATGTTTCCAGTTTAAAAAATCTGTGCATGGATTCTCCATGCTACTAGTGTCTCTGATACGGTCTAAAGATTAAACCCTGAAAAAAAAATGCAGTTTGAAACGATCATTAATTGCTTTAAAAAAGTGAAAATCATTGAGAGAACATTCCAGCTTTCCCCAATAGACTGCTGTGTTGCAGAATTTCCTATCGAGCGAGAATAATTAATGTGCCAATTTGTATTTGCACATATTGTACTAGTAAAAGCATAATTGTCCAAACTTTTGTGTTCTTGGGTGTTTATTTGTCCATTCAAACACTGTCAGATATGTCAGATAACAAAGTTTGACAATTTTTTAAACGGGTCTTCCACAGTGTTATACAGTGTCTTTAAAATAAAAAAGAAATACAGTGTAATTTTTGTTGGTTGCGATTACATTTCCATTTCGTTATACGTAAAGAACAAGCAATCGGAATGGTTAACATGAGGTGAGTTTTGTTTTCAAAGTAAACTCTTTCGTAAGACTAAAGCTCATACGCAAATCTTTACTTGAATCTCAGTTATTGTTTAACTGTTGCATGTTTTCATTATTGTTTCTTGCTTTAGTTTTTTAATCGTTGTATTGTTTGTTTTTTATGTTACTTAATTGCTCTTGTTTAAATAGAAAGAGTATCAAAGCTACTGCTTTCTTTTTTTTCTAAACCTTTAACAGTAATTCAGGAGCGTCGATCCTGGGATGGCAGTGGGGCAGTCGCCCCCACCCCATGAATATATTGGGGGGGGGGGTAAACATAACGTTTTGCCCTCCCCCATAATTTTGACAGCCTGAACAATTCATAAAACGTATAAAGCAAGAATATGTTTAACAAAAAGTACAAGGCACTACAAAACCATAAAACGTAAACGTCAAAATATTACTTATCATATGCCATTTTCAATTTATCGGCGCTCCTGTCGCGCAAAATTTCATTTTGATTTTTTTTCTTACCTTTGCTCTCCCCCCCCCCATCCGATAAACGGATCAACGCCCCTGCTAAACGGTGTGTTAGCTCAGATACTATTTACATGTTATGAATTGTCATTGATACATTGCAGTATATTATAATAGATTCTTACAATGTATAAACTATAACGCATTTCCATTTTAAAACTGATCAGTGCGCTTCACAGTAGAAATAAACAAACATAATAGAATTACAAAAAATAACAATATCTCCCTAAGAACAATCTCCCAATAAGCTCCCTAACCCTATTTGAAGATGACATTCTGTTATTAAAAAAAATGCTTTATTGACATAACGTACGATTAATGTGCAACATAATGTCCTTGTAGTTTACTGAATACTGTAGACTACAATTGTAACTTTTTATCGGTGTACATATCATACTCAATTATGTAAATATTGTAGCTTTTGTTAAATTACATGCGAAGTAACCCATTCATTCATTCATTCATTCATTTTCATTTTGTTGGAGAAATCAACCCGCACTGCAGGCGCGGTATCTAGAGCAAAAATTAGGGGGCTACAGGGGGGCTTGACGGACAAGATGCGAGGATGCGAAGCGACGAGTGCGGGGAGGGTGTGGAGAGGGGGGGATTTTTACCCCCCCCACTGGTAGGAACTTTTAAAAATTAACATAGAGAAAGACGGTGATTCTCGGCAAGGCTGATAATTAATAGATTTCAGAAGGATATTTATGAATATAAACTGGGATTATTTCGAAAGATTAACTGGAAAGTATGTGGAAAACTGTAATTGGCAGTGATAGAAGGGAACGCACCGCATAAATGGATATGTTTAACAAGCAATGTAAGACATCAACAAAACATTAAACATTACACTAATATTTAATTTTGCGGCGCACCTCTCTTCACAATTGTCAACGTATTATTGAAATTTTTTGCGCGCGGTAGCGGCCGCCGACATTTTTGACACTGGCTAAAACGCCAAATGAAAATCTTTTGACAATACATACTGTTTTGCCCCCCCCCCCACCCCCAAAGAAAAAACTGATAAAGCTTGAAAAATTAATACGTTTAAAAAGGCTGCGTAAGCACTGCTAAAAACATTCATTGTATCATTACACGCCAATGAAAATATTGGCGTAGGTACATACCCGTGACCAATATTGGTTGCGTCCCCCAACCCCCTCCCCCCCCCAAAAAAAATGAAAATTGAAAAATAATATGCTCTTCACAAGCAACATAAAAGCACTACAAACCATTACACCTACACAGATGTTTTGTTTTGTTTGTTTGCGCTTGCGTGAAAAATTAACGATATGTCATTACTGTAACTGTAATTTTTGCGCGCGTAGCGCGCCGAAATTTTTGAAATTTTATTACGCACAGCAATGAAAAATATATTGGGGCCAAAGGTTACTCTTTTGCCCCCCTCCCCTAAAAAAATTGTAATGAACAAGAAAAATAATGTTTAACAAGCAATGGTAAGACACTACAAAACCATATAAAAAAACTACACAATGTTTTGGGTTTTGTTCGCAGCTTTGAGAGAATAAAAAATTGTTAAACTATAATGTATTACTGTACGGGCAATTTTGCGCGCGAAGCACGCCGAAACGTTGACATTTCTTACTTTTGCCCTCCTCCCTACCAAAAAAAATGACAAATGAATCATTCTTAAAACGTAATGCAAGAATAAGCACTAAAGTTACTACAAAAAACATTACAAATGTTCAATTTTTTGCATGCTTTGCGAAAAACGGATGTCAGCATAATGTCGCTGTCGAAAATTTTGAATTGTGTTTGCCCCCTTAAAAAATGGCAAAACATTTAATCATTCTTAAAACGTAATGCAGAATAGCGCAAGACTACACAAAACCATTTAACTATTACACAATAATTTATTGATTGGTCACCCTTTTGCACGAAAAAGTTGCTAGCTTATATATTGCAAATTTGCGCGCGGAGCGCGCTCGGAAAAATTTGGAACAATTTGTTTCCACGCCCCAATGAAAAATATTGGCCCCGGGTATCAGAAAATGGTTTAGACGCACTTGCGTCGGCTGCCGTGATTTTTCTGTGACCTTTTATTTCATTCTTTTTATTTTTTTAGCTGCTGAATGGGGGGGGGGGGGGGAATGACGCCTAGTATGTCCCCCTGGCTACACTAGTGAGTACTATTTGATCGAAGATTTCACGATTTTAAAGAAAATGTTCAGAAGTATGTGAAAACTGTAATTGGATATTTTATACTTTGCGAGAGGGAGGAGGGAACCTGCGCAAGAATGTTTTTGAAAATTACACGGAGCAAAGACATGTTTCTATCACAGTAAATTATGAAAATTTTATAAGGATTGTCGTGGGATTTTCAAGACAATGTACAGTAAGTAGAGAACTATGTGAAGAAAAAAAATGGAAATAGTAGTCTGAGGTGAGAGCGAAAAGAGATGCCGACAGGAGTAGGAATTCTTTTTGGAAAATATATGTAAAAGAAGTGTTTCTGGCATAGTAAATATACGTATTTAAAACATTTTTCGTTACGTCCTTTCTATTCAATATTTCATCTATGCTTGATCACTTCAGTTTATATATTAGTATTTTTGCATTTAAATTTTTTTTTGTCCGAAAATTTTTGGGGGGGCTTGAGCAATTTGGGGGGGGGGGGCTTAGCCCCAACAGCCCCCACCCCCCCGGTAGAACCGCGCCTGCCGCACTGCCGGAAACAAAAAGTTACTGTTAAAATATTTTGCTAGTCCACACTGGATAAAACACTTCATCAACCCTTTCGGCAGAAAAACGTATTTTGGAATTATTTCACTTTATTCTTTACCTAATAATCTAGTCATTATAATTGCAATAATGCAGTAATACAATCACCATGATCTAGTTATTGAATGTACTAGATCAACATGAACTGTGTAAAACAGGTACAATTTCAACTATGTTAGTTCACAAACTCGTAACAAATTTATATTGGATGGTTGTCATACATGAATGTAGCAAATCAAACAAAGTCTTACCGTATTTCGGCTGAATACATGGACTTGTTTCTACTCCAATATTAGTAATGTACTCGAGACCAGTTTCCTGCACAAAGAACAACAACATATTGCAAGATAACTTGGTTACATGTTCTTCTGATAATGATGACTTCGCATGTGAGGAGAATGCGTAGGCCTATCACTGTTCATTAGTGATACACTCGACTTGATACACTTCCAGTTGTGAATACCAAGAATGAATGATGTCCACGTTAATAAACAGATAAATTTCAAAAATATACGTAGCTTGAGATATTTAAGCTAAGGCCTCCATTTTTCCGATTTACACAATCAAAATTCCGTTTTTAAATTTTCCATTTTCCGCGATTTTCCGCGGTACTCAAAATCACGTATATAAAATGCACCATATATTACCCAATACTTGCATGACTACAACTCAGAATCTGTGAAATGGAGCTGCCGTAGTCACGGTAGTGACAAAGACGGCCGGCAGAGGGGCCTACAGAGGGGTTTTGCTATAGGGTCATTTAAGTTACACTTTTGCTTGGTAATGGTATTATTTAGTTGAAGAATTATTTCAGACATTTTAGTTTGTCTTTATTTGGTAATATACTACCAGTTTTAAGGTTATTGCTTCAGCCATTCCATATTTCGCATTTATCCGCTTTACACTTCCATTTCCGCGATTTTCTCGCTTTTCCGTATCGCCGAAAAAATGCAGGGCTTAATTTAAGCCTATCATTAAGTTCAAAACTAAAAGTAATCAGAATTCCCGGGTTGCCGTTAGGGCAGACTTTTAGAAATAAATGGTACAAATTTGGCAAATTTTCTTTGTTAAAGTTAAAACAAAACCGTCCCCTCATGAATGACCTTCGAAGAAGAAAATTCCCCACAAACATTCGCGCGCATACACAGAGGTACACACACACACACACACACACACACACACACACACACACACACACACACACACACACACACGAACACCATGGAGCTCCATGCATGCGCGTACACACCCACATACAAACACACATACACAAACACATACACACATACACACACATACAAACAAACACACATATACACACACTAATACACAGATAATATACATATACATTTAACTATTTAGATTTATTTTACTCCTTTATTTCTTCATGTAGGCCTATTGCTCACTTATTCATTTATAGATATTGAGTTGTCAGGTGGGAGTCATCCCTTCTGTCAAGGCTAATTTCCTGGAATCAGTCACAATTACCTGAACTTCTTTCGAGACGTCCTGATACTGAGGATATGGACTTGGAGTCCAGGGTGGGAAAATCCCGAATTGCCGTTTCTTCCGTGCCAGCACTTCGACTTGTCGCACTTCGATAGGTCTTGGTTCGATAGGCAACGGCCGAGGACCAGGACCGATCGGTCCAGGTTCGATGGGAGTTGGTACGATGGTCGCTTTATCCTGACAAGGTGGGTTGAGATACCCACCACTCGGGTACAACTGGAATCGATTGACGATGTCCACGATCTGTAATAATGCAAACACAACAACAATATCAAGTTACAATCAAGATTCGACGCAAATTTCATATGCGATTGATAGTCATCCTAAAATGGAGTCCGTTTATACTCCCTTACTCTGGCAAAAGGAAGCAAGTTGGTTATTTCTTATAAATGAGAAGCACGGTCATGGACTGGAATATATTTTTTTTTACCAAATGCATTCATATCAGGAAAAGGTTTCTTCTCCTGAAGTAGAGACGGGGCGGCGCTACATGGGGGTCAGGGAGTGGGCGGCCACCCCTATATTATTATCAAAATGGCGGGAATGTTACTGTTTTTCGAAAATATCGCCCTCCTATTGTCGTTCATTTTCCTAGTGAAAAAAAAAATGGTTGGAAAAATGTTTTTTTTTTGTCGTCGTCGGCCCCCCTGTCCGCTTGTCGAACACTGTTCGGCTTGCATTTTGGCTAGTAAAAAAACATTGTTTGTCAGGCAAATTTTCCCCCTTTTTTCGCCCCTCCTAAAATTTTACCCTGGCGCCGCCCCTGAGTCGAGCTCATTTAAACTTAGTAATGATATGTTCTGCACGGGTAATTGATAATTATTCGTAAGAAATCTGCACTTTAAAACTGGGCTACGCAAAGGAATAAACATATTCGAAAATTTTGTCCAGGACTGTATGTGACTGACTGGTATCAATGAAATATCAAGGAATTTTAACTTAAATATCTTTTTATTGATTGATTATTTCTTCTCCAAATTTTGCCTAAAGGTACAGCATGCCTAGAAGCCTTTTAGCAGCATTTGAATCGAGTTCTGTTTCATTTTCCCGACCAATACACTGCTTATTCATACAGTACGTACCGAACTTTTCTTGATTTGGTTATCTCCTCCTAGAAGATGAACGCTCTCGTCCACCACGCCCACCGCACACAGTGACCCCGGCGAGGCTGAAATATGAAGTTCCGTATCGGCTCCTGGTAGCTCCTCCTGATTCTCAAAATTAACGGCCACCTAAGTATATTACATTGACACAAGAGAGGAGGTTTTGAAATCAGAGTTACGGCTATAGGCACCGCACTACACCCTTCGAAATTCAGTAATCTATCGTAGAAGTTTGACTAATACTGACAAAGAACTGTGAATCATATAGGGTTTCATCCTTATTAACGTTATGTGAACCATTACAGGTTCGAGTTCATACATTACGTCAATATTCCCTACATGTTTTATGTTATTCCCAGGTATCTAATACTTACCGTTTCTGTCAAGACTGTTTTACATTTATTTAAGCATTCTTCCATGTAAGATCATGTGCTAATTCACCACTTTCTTTTTTTTCACAACATTTGAAAAAAAATGAACACATGCAGCCTGGTTCTAATTAAATATGAGTGTCAGTGGCGTAACTACGGGGGGGGGGCACGGGGGGCACGTGCCCCCCCCCATCGGCCGGCAAAAAAAAA
>JZLH01S0035494.1:13952-25061 GCA_001188425.1 Eucidaris tribuloides
TTTTTTTCTGGGCCAACCTGTATACTGGAGATGATAAACCACTGATGAACCGGACGTTTTATGTAAAGGACTTCACTCAAAAAGTAAAAGGCATTAATACGCTTATACAATTCATTGACTGACTGAATGACTGAATGACTGTATGAATGATTGATTGATTGATTGATTGATTGACTAGTTTACTGATTAATTGGATTGATTGAATAATTGACCTATCCAAATATTTCACAAATTGAGACTAGATTAACACATTAGTGCGAGATGCGCCACGTAATATATAACATTTATTTAGATAGGTGAAACATAATATTGTATAACTCTTTATACAACACCTAGTAACATTTTGCGCTATCCGATTGGTCGACTGCGCTTCACATAGCATACGTCAGGCCCGTCGGAGTTAATTTAAAAGTGGTACGGATTGAACGGGGGAACTGTTGGGGTGGAGCTCTCAACGCGGTTTGAAGGGGTATCTACCCATAGGTGTATACAATGGGGCTTAGCACCTTGAAGCTCTCGCATTTGGAGAAACGAAATGATAATTTTCAATAATTTTAGAAGAATAATGATTTTATTGATTAACTTATCGATTCATGAGACGAGTGTTGCGTTTTATTTGCATTTTCATTGGATACCCCCTCCCACTGTTGGGATTTTTTGATAATACGCGTGGAAAATACGTGTTTCTCAGCATTAGTAGATAGCGATCAGTGGCGTACCGTTGGTCAACCCATTGAAGGGCACCCAGTCGCTCATCCAAAATTTTCATTTTCAGATAGTGGCAGTGGCGTCATGAGACAAAATATTGGGGAAGGAGGGGCTCATTCTTTGCGAGGGAGTAGCGACCGAGCTGGGGGAGGGTGTGGGAGGGCGGTTTCCTCCCTCCCACGGTACGGAGACTTTTCATTTTTCGACTAATTCTAACTTGATGACAATGTACGTACTGCAATACGCGTGTCACGATTCGACCGACTGGAAAAGGATTATTTTTTTCATGAACTTGGAAAAATAATTATGAAAATATGCACCCCAAAATAATCTTCGCAAATGTCAAATACATGCCAGCGTTATAGCAAATACTTCATTACTTATAATATAGAAATATGAACGTGGTATACTCAGACGTAGAAAGTAATGAAGAAACGAAACGAACGAGCATGGCGAGGATGTGATGCGGTGGGATTCCAGGGTTTCACTCCCACGGTAAGGGAGCTTTTGCAATAATGATAGTTGGCAACTCTGTAATAGAACACCATTTGGGCCTAATCAGGCGCGGTTCTTGAGCGGAAATTTTAGAGGGGCTACTGGGGGCTTGACGGAAACATGCGAGGGAACGAAGCGACCGAGCGGGGGAGGGTGTGGGAGGGGGATACACCCCTCCCAAGGTAGGAACTTTTTGAAAATACGCATGAGAAAAGACGTGATTCTAGGCATGGTAAATTCATATTTTAAAGGTAGAGGAAAAGATATACAGGAAGTAGGCCTGTGTGAAAACTGTAATTGGGTAGTCATGCTTGCGAGGAGAGGGAGCGAAGCGAACGAGCGGGGGAGAATGTGGGGAGTTTTAGAAAAACGCATAGAAAAGACGGGTTTCTAGGCATGGCAAATACACATTTCAATGGTATATTTCAGCTACATTAATCAATCACTTGCATGAAATAAGAAATAAGCCATGGTAAAAATTTGGGAGGAGGGCTGCAGCCCCCAGGCCCCCCACCCACTAGTACGCCAGTGGATAGTGGATTTAAAGCGCTACCTACGCCAAGCAATTTTTGTATTTAAATGTAATTGATTTGAATAATCTTGTATAAAATCGCCATTTTTGTTTTCTTAAAGTGATAGGCTAACATTGTGGAGCTTCAATTTAAAAAAGGGTCAAACTTTGATATCTGAGCTTCATAGTAGTGTTCAAATGGACAAATAAACACCCTAAAATACAAAAGTTCGGAAAGTTACACTGCCAATGGCAAGTTATGCATGAACAAACAATTAAAACTCGGGGCGAGTTTTAATAGCAAAGGTGTACACACAATAAGTCTATGGGAGGAAATGGGCAAGTGAATCTGGTCAACTTACGATTTTCACTTTTTTAAAGCACTAAATAATAATTTTGAAATACAATTTTTTCAGGGCTTCATTTTTAGACCTCAACAAAGACACTGGTAGCATGGGGAATCATGTGGCTCAGATTTTTTTAACTGTGGTAAATGTTAGCCAATACCTTTAATATATTTTTACAGGAATAGGCCCTATGCATACTAATGGGCTATGCATTTCATTTAGTTAAAGGATATTCCGCGAACGAGCGGTTTGGACAACTTTGAAACTGCAAGAAGAAAAACACGTTTTGTAGTGCATACTTTCGAAGTTATTCGAAATAATTTATACCGTAATGTGAGCACAAACGGAATTAGGCCTATGCAAGTGTTTATTCAGGCCTGTATTTTTCAGGGGGTGCGAAGTCAGAAAAAAGACTTTTGATACAATGAGGGGCTGCAGAATTTTTTACATGCCGGAGAGAGGGTGACTATTTTAACATAGGGTCCCGGAAGGGGGTCAGGGGCGGAGCCCCCTGAAGCCCACGGGCTCTTGCAGTTAACTGGGGCTATTTTGACTCTCTGCTAACACTATTTTAGTAAAAATGGACATTCAACTATCGTTAAAATCCCACCACTTTCAAACTTTTAGGCTTTTCCGAAGGTATGATTTTTTTGCATCATGAAATGCTAAATGGAGATTATGTTAAGACATTGCAATAATTTGTCGAGGGTTAAGGGGTTTCGTGCCCTGAAGCTCACGAGTTCTAGTGGATTTATGAGCACATTTTGCTCCTCTGTTTACGCTATTTTTTTTCGTGAAATGAATAGTCGACAATACCCCACTCTTCAACTTTTGCTTCCTCACTAGAAATACACTTGTCAAAGATTTAAAACACACGTTATTCAGATTTATGAAATGGCCTGCAAGAGTATTCTCTATAAACGTTGAAATCTATAAATATCAAGGTCAATTCTTTACCCTTGATGACAATGACTTTACCTCATCCGAATATTTTTTTAAATAGGAAAAAAAAGTGCTGAACTTAACGTGGCACCTCTGCCACGATAAATAATGTGAGTCTACCTGGATATTCACGTAGCAGAATAAACCTATGCTGCTACTATGAGTAAAGAAAAAAGTAGTTTTCAATAAATTTAAAAAAAGATAAACAAAACAATTTTAATTGACATACAAAAGGACTTATTATTTAAAATGGTGATATAAGCCAATTTCTAATTCCACTCGCCCTACTTTTCTTCTTCTTTCTTCTTCTTTTCATTTTATTGCTTTAATTTCTTTTGGCCAGGCCGATGGGGGGGGGGGGCACCGTGCCCCCATGTAATCACGCCACTGATAGCAATAGCAGTCAGATTTGAAAAAAAATGTAGGCCCTACAGGTGGGTGTGGGAGCCGGGAGTGCCCCTCCCATGGATAGAAAAATCTGATTTTCACTTCCCGACGGTGTCTGTTTCGCACCTTATAGACTAATCCGCGAGAATGTTCACCGCATGAGGGCAGCAGGCAAGTCGCCATTACTGCCATGGCCCCCTGAACTGTAGACCACCGCAGTCCATGGGCGTAAATCCTGTCCGAGGAGTGGGGGGGGGGGGTGATCGACGAAATTTCCAAATTTGGGGGACACCCTAAAATCAAGGGCTACTTCTTGAAAGGGGGACACCTACAACGTGCAAAAATACCACTATATCTATCCTAAAATTGCCATATAGCTTTTACTGTGATTACATTTTAGACCTTTCACGTATGTGTTTCTCAATCTTTTGCTGTAATATAAAAACAGTAAATACCATATAGCATTAAATCTTGTAGTTGGGTTTTCATGACCTATATCAATGTACGAGCGAGCGAGAGTTTATGAAATGTCTCAGATTCAGAGACTGAAAAGACCTTCAAACATAACGAGCAAGCGTAGCGAGCGAGCCTGAGAAAAATTAAAGAAAGTTACTTTAACTCGTTCCGGGCACAAATTAAAGAGGAAAAGGGGTATTTTAAGAACCAGTATCACTTAACAAAAGGCGGTAGCGGCGGTAAATTAGAACAAGTGCCTCTAAACTGTGAAAAAAGGACATTGTCACAGGAGGCTTATCAGAGTTAGAAAAATTGACAATTGCTTTATCTGAAAAGAAAATGATTGGGATCTCGCGTGAAAATATCTGAGTTTGTTTTCTACATTTTGTTGATAACAAGATGTTTCATTAGGCCAACATTTTGCGTTAAATGTGCACTAAATAGGGATATGGCTATAAAGCCCACTAGGACCAATAGAAAACACGTTAGTAATGAACATGAATGAGAGATATTAAGCCGGAAACATCGTGATATTCAGAAAACAATATCATTAGCATTTTAAAAATACATGTATATAAATGTTAGTAATAATTGAATAAACACAAAAATACTTATTGAAAAGTGGGGGTATATTTGTAGAGATCATCACGTTAGTAATGAACAACATCGGGATATTTAGCATTTAACAAACGTATATAAATGTTAGTAATAATTGAATAAATGCAAAAATACTTATTGAAACGTGGGGGTATATTTGTACAGATCATCCCCTCTTTCCGAAAAGTGGTGGGATAGGCCTATATCCCCCACTCCCCTCCTCCCAATTTACGACAGTGTTTTTTATTTAGGCCAGTTCAGATTGCTGGTCTCTGTCTGCCAGTATAATACTACACCCTGAAACCAATGTTTTGAACAAATATAAGTTAAAAGTCGGAGGAACTACATATTTTCAAAATGATTGATTATAACTATACTATCATGCAGTAGAGACTACCTTTAAAACAAGGCCATACAGGAATTTTCCGGGCCGAAATGTTAAAATTATTGAGGGAAAGTGCAAGAGAGGGGGCGAAGCCATGCCAGGAGCTATTGAGTTTTTTAGAATTAAAAATGGACGATCTTAAAGTGATAGGCTAACATTGTGGAGCTTCAATTTAAAAAAATTGTCAAACTTCGATATCTGAGCTACATGGTAGTGTTCAAATGGACAAATAAACACCCTGGAATACAAAAGTATGGAAAGTTACACTGCCAATGGCAAGTTATGCATGAATAAACAATTAATACTCAGGAGAAATGTTCACTATATAGCATTTTATCAAATGACTGATTGATAAAAAAAAATATTTTTTTTTTCTTGAAAAGTTGTGTGTGTGTGTTGGTGGGTGGGGGGGGGGGGGGAATGATTGTACAGGCCATCCCCTGCCCCCGGCCCCCCTCGAAAAGTGTGGGGATATATCCCCCTCTCCCCGGGATTTACGCCAGTGGCTGCAGTCAGCAGTGGTCAGTACAATTCCACACGACTGAGCGAATTTTCTTTCTATGCCACTGGCAATTTACGTAAAATAAGTAATATCTTTACAAAACTTTCGTACGGCTTTTGAAAGTTTACAATGTTTTGCTTAAATTGATACAACATTTGCCATTATCCTAATTTCGCCGGTATTTTGTTTTTGCATTTTCGCGAATCACCGCATCGCGCAAATAGGCTGCATATCAAATACACGTAGTGCACAGGGGTTGTGACACTATCACAAAAGTTGTTTTGAAAAACGTAAAGAAAGGAGTGCTTCCGAAAAAAGATTACACTGTTATGTTCTTAAGAGTACGTATAATATTCCTTGACAAATATCATTTTTCAACTTTGCATGAAACCTTGGGGCATTTTATTGTTGGTTTATAATGCGTAGACTTTAGTCCCTTGTAGACCTAGCCTACACGCACTGTAGGCCTACCATGGCACCGGCTCTCTCGGTGCGCGTAGCCGTAGCATCAGCGTAGCATTTTCTTCGCGTTTTGGGTGCTGAATTTATCGTAATTACTCTCCTGACATTATAAACAGTAAACACGGGTAAATTTACATATCTTCATCGCTATTTTGTGGTCGTACGTCATCTACCCAAACTATATGTTAGGTTCTGGAATTATTATGGCATACAAACTTGACACACAGTCACAGTGCACGTATTGGTATAAACTTATTACCCCGCGGGGCCATGGTAGTAATGGTGTCGCCGATAGAGGGTCAAATACACAAATAGACCGTCGGATTCGTCTATAATAGTAATAAATTAATCCATACTTCATCCACGTGTTATGCGCTTTTTAATTCCTGGTTATGGCCAAGTACACAATTATAAATTTTAATATATTTGGGAAGGGTTTGGGAGGGGTTTCCCCTTCCCGGAGGAAGAACAATTTGGATTTTCACCTCCCTAGAGTGTACATTTTTGCTCCTTATAGTGACAGATTATTCCACACTTCACCCACTTTTCATTTCGTGGTTTGGGCTAAGTCGAAGAAATATTGGGAGGAGGATCCCCCTCCCGGGGTAAAAAATAAAAATAAAAATGCATATTCACATCTCCAAAGTGTAATTTTTTTGCCCCTTACAGTGTTAAATCAATCCATGCTTCATCCACTTTCAATTCATGGTTAGGTCCAAGAAGACAAAATAAGCCTAAGACAGTTTGATCATTTTGTCATTTTGGAAATTGTTTAGAGTTTCCTTCCCATTTTTATATTTGTCTTTGACCCAAGTTATAATTTGTATGCCCATACTAGACCTTGGGATCTGGTGCAACATTTGGCCCACTGCCACCTTCTCTCTTCTTTTCTCTTCGCCCTTCCCTCCTCTATTTTTTATTTTATTTTAAATTGTTATATATTTGGCTGAAAAGTGGTACGGTCAATTCCGTACCAACCGTACAGCTCCGACAGGCCTGGCATACGCTAACCGAACCATTGCACTCGCTCAGTATGCGGAGTGCAATTTTCTTAAAGCAGTTTCGCACTATTGCACTCTGATGTCACCAACCATGTACAAATTCCCATAGACAAACTGCCTGCCGTAACATTGCAAGCACGCGCGCGGATCAGTGGATTCGACACGTGCGTGTAATTTGTAGTATACGTGTACACAATACTACGTGCGCGTACAAAAATCTCAATAAGGCGCAGTCGTTGTGTGCGCGGTCAATGCCAGCAGTTATGCTTCTTTTACAGTAAAACTCACTGATTAAAATCAAGGGTTTTTTTTTTTATAACATTCGGACCTTGAATCAAATCCCGTAAACGACCGAGGTGTTGTATATATAGTGAATGGTCTTTATTCGTGCAATGGAATACGATTTCGCATTCGATGAAATATGAGACGCTCTATTCAACTCGGCTTCGCCTGGTTGAATAGCGTCTCAATATATCACCTCATGGGAAATCTTGTACCATTACACTCGTGACCATTCACTATTTGTATATTGTTATAAAACGCCCATGTACACATCAGTCAGCGTAAGAGGTGCTGTTACTCCTAAAAATTGTTCCACAGGCAATTATGGTAAAGTTCGTGTGAAGTAAGTCGAATATGGGGCTAAATGGGAAAAGGCAAGATTGGAAGAAGTCCTCAGTTCAGGAGACAATGATCCTCTCTGCTGTGAAAACGTAGTCATACATTTCCTCTTTCTTGTTTATTATCAGAAACAAATGTTGTTATAGTAAAATTAGTTGTGTGTTCGTTTTATGGGTCAGGCCCAGAGATTAATTCAATACTGGTGAATTAATGCTTATTTTTCGTCAAGTAAACAAATTCATGACAAATTCTTCCGGACTGAATATAGAACCAGTATACATAATAGCTTGAAGTCATTTGTTCTGAGCAATTTTTCTCTCTCGTTTCTCTTCTCGCAATATTATGTCACTGCCCTTTAAAGTGCAATGTAACATATTGATATACATACTACACGGGATTGGATGCCTACGGGTAATAGTGATTAAGTTCGGTTTTCTAGTCCCTGTCATCCGTAATGATGACAAATCAATAATAATAGTAATAATAATAATAATAATAATAATAATAATAATAATAATAATAATAATAATAATAGATAATAATTATAATAATAATAATAATAATAATAATAATAATAATAACAATAATAATAATAATAATAATAATAATAATAATAATAATAATAATAATAATAATAATAATAATAATAATAATAATAATAATAATAATAATACAGTCTGAGAATTATGGGCGGACAAGTATTTTTAACAAGAAAATTATATCACTTTTCTTTATCTGTATAGGGGTACATGTAACTTCCATCTAATAGATCACGTTGTCTGGACTCGTTTGTGAACAGTACCACGTGTTAAGTTGAATTGTAATATTACTATGTCTTAAATTTTCGTCAATTCACAGATTGATACTGAATTACGAAATCGTAATATTGAATACGATGAACTTCGACGAGATGGTGCGATATCCCAGTCTCGAGTCCATGTTGTGCGATCAGGTGCATTCGACGAGTTGAAGCAGTACGTGTTGGCGAACACCAATGCTAGTGCGAACCAGTACAAAGTACCACGGAAACTACGTACAGAGGGAATGCTCCAAGTTTTGATAGATAACACCGCAGATACAGCTGAAAAGTAACATGATGCGTAATTAGTAGTACAATCTCCACTGCCACGTGACTATTATACCATTACGATACCGGAGTGACGGATCATCTGCGACTAGAAGTGACTCTCTTTTTTAAAAATGACATATATGTTTTTGTGGTAGATTCATAACCCAACGACCTTGTCACGCAATTCTTGAGATATCAGTATTTTTATGAATCGTCATTTGAAAAGTATGGTTAAAAGAAATCGCTTGGTATTATAATACTGTAAGATATGACTGAATACAGACGTGATAACTAGGTAAGTTTTTCACCCTGTACTAATCGAGAACCGCATTTGTACAGCTACTTAAGGGGATGAAATCTGATTGCTATTGTCATTATAGGCATATATCTGGTATCAATTTGTATATGTCTAAAATGAATTGTTGATTTCTCAAATAATTTGCTTTGCATGCATATTGACATAATGGTTGTTCTACGGTTTTGTTTTAAATGAAGTGTACATAATGAAAAGTTTAGCAGAAAAAAGCTTTGCAACTTGTATCACTGATTATTAATAGTACATATGGCTTGTATTGCGCTAAATCCACTCAGTAGAGTGCTCAATGCACATATGTGTAAAAAAAAAACAACAGTGAGTGTAGGGAGTAGAAGTATAAACAAAGAGTGTAGATTTAATAGGAAGCATTAAATAGGTGAGATTTTAGACATCGTTTAAACAATCCGGAGAGTTGCAACTTCTGATAACTATTGGTAGATTATTTCGTAGAGTAGGATCAGCATGGGCAAAAGCTCTCCCTCCCCCCCAAAAAAATGCAGATTTCGAAACAAGGAGGGAACCAGAGTTGGAAGAGCTAAGGGGATGACGGGAGTTTATTTACGGATTAAATTGACATTATAATGGGGGAACAAGGGGCATAACCACTTACACAATAGCAAACAAGTAAAATTTTGCAAATAATGCGATCTCTGACGTAGAACCAGTGAAGTGATATCAGAGTGGGGGTGATATGAGTGTGTTTTTAGACTGGGTGACAATGCGCGATGCAGCGTTTCGAAGCTTTTGAAGTTTTGACCAGGGGCAGCGCCAGGGTAAAATCATAGCAGGGGCAAAAAATCTGTCGTGAAAATTTTGCCCGCCATAAAAAAATTACCTGCCAAATTACAAGCCAAATCCCCGTTATTTTCATTACTTTGAAAAAAGGGGGCACCGCTCCCCCTCCCCGTGGCCCCACCCCTGGTTTTGACAGCTGGGTTTCTGGTAGATTAAATAAAACTGCATTCTCAAAATCAAGCCGAGAAGAAATCAGGCTGTGAACTAATTTTAGTTAGGTATTTTCTAATGAACCCAATATTATGGAGTTGGTACCTCACTGATCAATTACTCGAAATTTGATGTAACATTATCATGTTGCTATCAAACAAAACTCCGAGGTTGCGACAAGTTTGGGACACATTAATCGTATGACCAGAGAAAGGAATTAGAAATTAGTTTGACATCAATTGCGTCTTACAACCGAAAAGAAGAAACTCGCATTTTGAAGCGTTCAGTTTCAACGAATGTGAGTTCAACCAAGAATACACATCCGTCAAGCAATTTTCAAGGTGACACGCGGCATTTACATCGTCAGTCTAGTTAGGTTTAACGGAAACATTGAGTTGGATATCATCAGCAAAAACTCCGCAAAAAAAAATTGGAAATCTGACTTTGATCGATTATTTCTCCCTTTTTGTAGTATTAATAAAGACATGCTTGGTATCAGTACAAAGATTATTTAATTTTCTTTAAAATGATACCCTATATGGTATGATTATGCTGTCGGGGAAGGGGCAGTATTTGAAAAGACGGCATAAAGTGTAAATTGAAAAGCTGCAAAATGAGAAGTCAAGAAGAGGAAATAAGGAACGTGTTGTTTTGTATGGAGTTATGTCTTTTGTTCTCAGCTGGTCAGGCATGAATGTCAACGTTAAAAGAAGCCCCTGCCACTTCAATTGTTTATGAATTTAAGACTGAAGAGGTTTAAGTTCTGTTTTCTAAATGCCCGTACATGTGTTTTTGTTTGTTTCTTTGCTTGCTTGCTTACTTGCTTGAGCACACGGTTGTTTGAATCCATGATCTGATGATAGTGTTCGTGTTACTGTACAATGAATAATAACCAAAAGACATTGGAAACTCACTCACCAACAGGGAAATCAGAAATTAGGTGACTTACCGAACTTGGGTCATTTTGCAAAGCCATTAATGTTAAAGTCATGAACATTTGCAGTGGCAGGTGCTCCTTTTGAAATTGACATTCATGGCTGACCAGCTGAGAACAAAAGACGTAACTCCACACAAAAGAACAATTGTTCTTTATTGACTCTTTCTGACCACAGGTCATTATGCAGCCTTTCAATTTACACTTATCCCATATTTTTCAAAACTGCCTTTCCCCCGATGAAAGTAGGGTATAATTGTACAGAAAAATCAATAATCTTTCTGTTGGTTCCAAGCATATATTGATTACAGTTACGAAAAGGGGGAATTAATACATCAAACTTAGATTTCCAAACTTTTTTGAGGAGTTTATGATAGCTAATGTTATGTCGTCGCAAGATGTGTCTCAGGCCAATCAAGTATATAGTCTGG
>JZLH01S0035517.1:27352-45927 GCA_001188425.1 Eucidaris tribuloides
TGAAGTGAATTAGTCCCACATTATAATGCAAATGTAATTTACTCTCGGCTGGAAAATACGGAAATGTGAAATTTTGATGAAAATTTTCCATCATCAACCAGTATTCTTTTTAATTGCAGGAGCATTTATCGTCCACAATCTCATGAGAATTATGCCGTTTGTCGTTTCCCTTATTTGAATATGCCTTTTTTCGGGTAATGTGTGCGGGCACTAACGTTTAAAGCCATTGGCTAACATTTACCACATTTTAAAAAAAAAATCTGATTCCCCATGCTACCAGTGTCTTTGATAAGGTCTACAAATGAAGCCCTGAAAATTGTATTTCAATATGATTAGTTAGTGCTTTAAAAATGTGAAAATCGTAAGTTGACCGGATTCACCTGCCCATTTCCTCCCACAGACTTACTGTGTGTAGATCTAGGCTATTTTTTACTCGACCCAAGTATTAATTGTTTATTTATTCATATCTTGCCAGTGGCAGCATAAATTTCCAAATTTTTGTATTGTAGGGTGTTTATTTGTCCATTCAAACACTATTATATCGCTCAGATATCAAAGTTTGACAGTTTTTTAAATTGAAGCTCCACAATGTTAGCCTATCACTTTAATCCGACCGTAGAAATTTCGCGCCAAGGTTGGAAATCCACAATCTATATAAAAAGTATTAAGTGGAACAATTTGATTTTGTTAGGAACTGATTCATCAATAATGACAGATTACTATCACTTAACCCTACTGTCACTTTATCCTGAAGAAACCCGCTGCGAAAGTTGTAATATTGTTTGCGGTATCGGCACTGTATTGTTTGCTCGCAAGGGGTTCAGTTGCGACAAGATTATTCAAAACGTTGAAATTATGTCCATAAAAACAGCCCCAAGGAAACAGACAGAACCATGGACATGCCCAGTCCTGGTATGCAGCATATTGAAAGTGAAAGGTACCAGTAAAAACTTTCTCGCCAATTTAATGTCTCAACCTGTTTTCTTGACAATACGAAGACATCACCCGCAAAACTTCATGCACGCCGGGGACTCGGGTATTGGTACTGTTTTTTTTTTATGTGAAACAACCTGTACACAATCTAAGTTTTCCTCCCAAACAAAAATGTCGATTTATCTCATATTTTTAACTACCATTTTGTATTTTTTTAGTTCTTTAAGAAAAAAAAGTAAACACATCACATAAAACATTTTGTGATGAGTTTCGTCATAGGCTGTCAATTTCACAAGTGACATCACACATGATTTCATGCAAAACACTTGTATTTTACTTGTTTTGTTAAGAAAAACAATACAAACTGGTGGTAAAAAAAAAACCAAAACAGAGATATAATCGACATTTCTTATCATGAATTGTTTGGAGAAAAACTTAAATCGTCGACGGGTTGCTTCATGTAAAAACATAACAAAACAATACAAAAAACAAACAAAAAACAATACCTCCATCGCCAGCGTGCGCGGAGCATTGTGGGTGACGGCCTCTTATAGTCAAGAAATCAAGCCATTGGCCGATTTCACTAACGTCTGAAATTCATCGCGAACGGCGATATCTATCACAAACAGCGATATCCATCGCTATTTGCGCGATGGATATCGAGTTGAGCGATTTCATTAACAGTTAGCGATAAATATATTGCGAGTGCTAATGAGCACTCGCAAAATATTCATATCCATCGCAAAAGACAAAATTCAGCACAATGCACCCCCGGAATGCGCCATTTCCTCACGAGTTATCCCTTAACAGCGATCATAATAGCATTATTATTACTGTTATTATTATTATTATTTATGATTATGATGATGATGATGATGATGATTATCATTATTATTATCATTATTAGTATTATTATTATGATGATGATGATGATGATGATTATTATTATCATTATTAGTATTATGATGATGATGATTATCATTATTATCATTAGCATTATGATGATTATTATTATCATTATGATGATGATGATGATTATTATTATTATTAGACCTACACGTATTGTTTATTATCATCATTACTATCATTATCATCATTATACTGTAAGCTGTATTATTTTTTTATTGTGTGTATTATGTGGGCATGTGGGTGTATGTACGGTGTGTCTGTGTGTGCATGTGTGTGTGTCATTGTGTTTGTGTTTATGTCTATGTGGCTGTGTTGGTGTGTGTGTGTGTGTGTGTGTGTGTGTGTGTGTCTGTTACATGTGTCTATGTGCGTGTGTCTGTGTGTGTCTGTGTCTTTTGTGTGTGTCACTCTGTGTGTTTATGAAGGTGAGGTGGTGTCTGTCAATTTGTTTGTATGTGTGAAGTGACCAACTAGGACAATGGATTTACCCAAATAATCTCTACTGACGAATTTTATACAGGATTTCTTTCAGGATTTTTGTGTTTTTTGGAGAAAATTGCCAGAATTTTTTTTAAATACATCAAAACCCCCTCTCCATCAATATACTTCCCCCTATGGAATTAAGGTTTCCCCTACAATCTATGGATGCATGGCTAAAAAGCCCTTTGGTAGGGGGTTTCCCCTACGAGTAGCAGCCTTGACGTCATATTTTTGCGATCGGGCTCGTCCATGAATATTAAAAGTATTTTTGTCGTCGCTAATTGCGATGGTTTTAGTAAAATCCAAATTGATCGCAAATGAAGTTAGCGATGACGTTGCGATGGATTTGGATTTGCGATCAATTTGGCGATGATCGCTAAAATTGGTGTCAGTGAAATCGGCCCCAGGACCTGAAATTGGTAAGAAACTTAATTTTCACTGTTACCTGTCGTTTTTTTTTTCAGATTGCGAGATACTAGCGCTGAGCATGCCCATGGATCTGTCCGTCACCTTGGGGTTGCTATTAGGATACAATTTTAACTTTTTTGAATAATCTTGTCGCAGCCGAGCCCATTGCCAGCAAAAAATACTGTAAAAACTGTAAAAAAAAATATATAAAAATAAAAACTGTGATAGCTTTGGGGGTTAACCACCACCGTGCATAGTGCTACAAAAGTACTGGTGTCTGAGGTGCATACTCTCTGAAAAATAATAAGTGAAAATATGCACTCTTTCATGGATTAATTTTTACAAAAGAGTCAATTTGGAGTGAATTTGGAGTGAAACAGTGTGTTTTCACTCATTTTAAAGTGACCTCAGAGATCACTCAGATATTTCGAGTGATCCTTGAGGTCACTACAAAATGATAGAATTACACACAGTTTCACTCCAAATTCACTCTTTATTTACTCTTTTTTGAAATTCACTCATCAAAGAGTGAATATCTTCACTCAGTATTTGTTTAGAGAATGTTTACCTTTCTTTTTTGAAAATTTAGTTGACCCCTATTTCATAACTGCGGAAGATTGGAAGTCATTATCGTTTTGAAGTACCTTCTAGTAACCTTTACGTAAGCTCATTTCTATTAGTCAGGTATTCTGAATATTACTGAATACTAATTACCTAATTTTATTTCATTAAATTATAACAACAAGACATTTGGTATTCACTCCGATCAAAATCAAGTGCGCAGTCCGTAAGGTGACATTCTAATAACCCCTCTAATTCATTGTGTACCTGTAATTTTATATAATAAAGCGTGATTCTCAATTATTCTCATTTGGTTGACTAGCCCATATGGCAATTTTCAAGTATAGTCAAACGTCAGTCAAGGTTATATAGGCGTAGCAAAGTATTTCGGATTGGGGAGGGAGAATTTAGTTAGTTTGGGGACTAGGGTCAAAATAGTGGTGAATAGCGGTAACCATTCTGATGATACTGATACCCAATTTTCATCCTGTCATATAATTACGGTATATCCCAATTGCATGTCCGGACAGCCCCCCCCCCCCATTCCCCACCGGATAACTACCACCCGGACAATCCCCCCGGATAATTTCTCCCTACGGACAACTACCCCCTAGGACAACTACCCCCAGGAAAATTCTCCCCTAGGACAACTACCCCCAGGACGATTCCCCCAGGACAATTCCCCTCAGGACAACCCCCCCGCCCCCCCGGAGCAACTACCGCCCGGACAATTCCCGCCAAGGAACAATTCCCTCTGCGCGCCGGACAATTTCCCCCGCCCCCCTGACAAATACCACCTCGCAAATAATGCCCCAGGACAATTTCCCCAGGATCAGTCCGCGTGAGGACAACCCCCCCCCGCGGAGAAATACCTCCCAAAATAATGACCCAGGCACAATTCCCCGCAGGACAGTTCCGGCTGATGGACAGTTCCCTGAGGACAAACCCCCGCCCGACAAATGCGGTGCCGCCAAGACAAGTGTGGCGTGTGACATTTTGATAGGCATGATTTAGGACATGGTACAACTACAAGCTTGTGCTATTATATTCAGACATTCAGACAGAGGGAAGGGCTGCACTCATGTATATTGTTGGTACGTGAACACGCCGCTTTGACGACCCCATTTCCAGACACCAATTTCAACTCTCAAGATACCAAAATTTCCTAAAAGTGCTGCTTACAGACTCTCAGTGCAGCTCAGTTGACCCTAAAAAGTTCAACCCCCAACTACGATTAACCATCACTCGCTCGATGGCGGGTTTGTTGTGTACGTAATCGGTGCGTGCGCGCTCGATATCTCGAGGTCGCTTGCTGATCACAGTACGCGCGCACAGGGGCGTCGATCCTGGGGTGGCAAGGGGGCAGTCGCCATCCCAATGAAAATATTGGGGCAAACATATCGATTTGCCCCCCCCCCGAATCATTTTGACAAGTTGAAAAATGCATAATATGCAATGCAAGGATATGTTTATCCCTGGGGCGCACCCCGTCAAAATATAATTTGAGTGCCCCCGGGAGGGGGTGGGGGTAAGGTCCCTGTATTTCGCTCGCCCCATCTGCACAAATTCACGCATATCATTAATTTGCATACGAAAGGAGATAGTAGATTTTACACAGGTAAACTTTCAAAGGCTCCGCACGTGCTCTGATATTCTGCCTATGATAGACCCGTCCCTGCCGTGTAGACTGAGACCCGTATCACGAAACCGCCATATTTCGCGCTGGCTGGAAGTCTCGAAACACAAGTTAGAATCGACAGCTGTACGACGAGCTCTACCCTCCCTACTCAAAAGTATTTCAACATACACTATAACGCATGCAGTTTTAAGTTGAAGGGGTCTTTCTATAATGATGTCCTAATGAAGTTTATAATTGGAAAATAACAAATTATTTGAAAAGAAATCAATGAACAATTGTTTTTCTTTTCTTCTCCATGGCGGAGAGATTATCAAATGCAGGCCCACCCACGGCAGAGGGGCTGGAACATAAAATTTGACCTTTTTTCGCCTCCCTATAGGGGTGGGGTGTTAATTCACACTAGTATCGTAATTCGGTTTCATATTTCACTTAAAATGGTTTGGATGGCTTGGAAAGACTTCCAACAAACAAAAAATGTCATTGTGTTCCTTTGACACGGTCTCAGAAACAAGACACTACGCCGCAAGACGAAAGCGCCTCCTATCTTCATAAGATAAGTGATAAGGAGAATACGCCCCATAAGTGATCAGAGAATAAGGGGGACGCCGCATGATTTCATTGAAAAACGACCTCTTCAATTTGCTAATTTCTTATTTTCAATTCTAAAAGGCGGTTTATTTAACTTGCAAAATCTTAAAATTTTGCTGTAAATGCGACTTTTTAGAGCATTTGATATAAATGAGTGGCAGCAGAAGGTCAATCATCTTTATATTAGTAGGCTTCATCGCTGCCTAATCACTACTCTTATGAAGATAGGAGCGCTTTCGTCTTTGCGGTTGTGGGTCTTCTTTCTGAGACCGTGTCAGGGAAACACAACTGGCATTTTTTGTTTGTTGTGGAGTCTTTCCGCCAAGCCATCCAAACCCGGAATTACGATGCTAGTGTGAATTAACACCCCACCCCTACAGGAAGGCGAAAAAATGTCAAATTTTGTGTTCCAGCCCCTCTGCCATAGGGGCGCCTGCATTTGATAATCTCTCCGCCATGGAGAAAGAAAGAAAAACAATTGTTCATTGATTCCTTTTCAAAGAATTGGTTATTTTCCAATTATAAACTTCATTAGGACATCATTATAGAAAGACCCCTTCAACTCAAAATGCATGCGTTACAGTGTATGTTGCAATACTTTTGAGTAGGGAGGGTACACGTCGTCTGTGAAGCAAATCTATTTTTTTTTGCCACGGTTTGACTGAAAATAGCGCAGAATTTGCATGTGCATGCAGGCTTTTATGAAAAGCAGTCTTCACCACTTCTTGCATAAATGTTATTACGATATTTTATGCAACGTGTCGAAACCACTCATGGAAACTGTCTCCCTCCCCTGATTTCTTATTTCAGTTGCTGAATCAATGGTATTTAGAAAGGAGCAGGGACCTCAATTTTGTAGAGGGAATAGGTACATGTGGAACGTGCGAGGGGTTACAAATTTGCTGAAACTGTTAGAAATAAGGAAAAGAAAGAAATATTTATTTATTTAAATTATTTATATATATACGATTAATACATCAATGATTCAAGTAAGAAAATTTACACTTTTAGTATAATTATTCCAATCCCCACCCTATCATGATTATGATATGACTATTTTGAATAAATATCTATTTGTAGTTACATATCACAGTCTATAAAGCACTGAGAAACAAAGTATAATAATTAGTATTATATGTTTTGGGGTAGTTGTCGTGGGGGAATTGTCTATAATGTTTGTTAGGTGTATTTTCAAGAAATTCGTAATTTTACAAATCCTAAGTCAATTTTAGTAACAGGTTCATCATCCCATAGAAGGTATGTATGGGTGTACAGTATTGTTTGCTGCCCAAATTGGTAATTTAAACATTACACGAAAATCGTTCCATTTTATCATATTTTAAAATCCTGAGATAAGAATTATTATTTCTATATCAATTATTTTAATTTCATTGAGTCAATGATTACTGTAAAATAATTTTCAGCAATTTTTTAAAGTTCCTGATAGGAGAAAGGTTCTCTTTTTCGAACCATGATTCTCAAGATAATATTTAAAATTCCAGCTGCACATCCCCATCAGAGAAAAAAATCAATATATTATTTATAATGATCACTGGTTTATGACCACAGAATGTGGTCTGGAAATGATGAGCTGAATCTTGTGAATTCATTGCATTATAATGCTACATATTATCGGTTTGTTTTAGCACTCCAGTTTGTAGGAACAAACCTTTTATCACTGTCAATAACCTTCAACAGATTAATATGCAGTAACAATTGTGCATGATTGCCTTACAGTCTTTCACTTTCACAAATGCAACTTGTTAGCAACTAGAACACTCGGCGGGGGGACCCTTCGAGCCCATGTATCCCCCGAACCCGTCCCTTCACCCCCCATTTGGATAAAATTAGAAATATGACCCATGTGGCATCCTATAATAATCGGAACAATGAGGGCGCTGTCACTGAAATCTATTGTTGCGCAGAATGACATTCCCCCCAATAAACCTCCAAATCAAGTTTGAATAAAATCGGATAAGAAATGTGGCCGATAAAGCACATACTAGATCTACATGTAGAATGACCACCCATACACCTATACAGCAAGTTTGAATAAATCCTTTGAGTAACAACAAAGTAATTGCAAAAATAAGCATTTTTGCAAATTTAGACCTATCAGGTTGACCTTTGACCCTGTAAAAGGCAGAACATTGGGGGCAGCATCACCAAAAGTCATAGGTGTCTAGAATTGACTATGATACACTTGCACACCAAATTTGAAAAAAAAATCCGTCAAGAAATGCGGCCAGTACACTGTAAAAAAAACTCGTCAAGCTGACAAAAAAATCGTCCAGCTGGTGTCTCTATCGCCCAATTTTTATTCGTCATAGTCTGGTGCGTAACGAAATTTCTTTCGTCAGGCTGACGAAGAAAATCTCGTCCTGTATCAATGATTTTTTTCTTCGTCCAGCATCTTGTGCCAGGCTGACGAAGAAATCTGGTCCTGCTGTGGTGTCTGAATTGGCGATTTTTTTGTCAAGCATCTCCTTGTCATCAGGTCTTCGCACTGAGTTTGCGCTGTCTGGCGATAAGTTCAGTTCTGTTAGGGAGCGATTGTTCACAAAAAAAACTGCACGATAAATGCATGGAATTTAATGACACGTACTTGACACAAATGAAATATTCCTTCACTTATATGAGAGTTCAGTAATCAATATGTCTTATCTTCACTGTGTGAGTAATGATGGTAATGGATCATAAACGCATTTAAATCCAAAAGATTGTGGGCAGTCTAGAGGAATTAATCAAACCCTTGTAACTAATTATACAGTAACTTTGGCTTTACCTGTATCTGCAAGGCGAAGTAAAGATTTTAAATATTCATCTTTCAAGTATTAATCATGCTTTTACTTTTCTCCTTCTTTAGAACTTAAGCATAAACATTGAGTGCTCAATGAAGAAAAGAACAAATGAATTAATACTGCCATATGTTCGCAGCAATTCAAGCTGATATCTTAAATCATTGTTTTACCCGGCGTAAAACTAAAGGAATTAAGCAGCATGGTCAACAAAACAGAATGTTGGCGATTGACCTAGCTTTGGGATGTACATATATGGGCTGCCCATACTTATCGCAATGTTCCGGCTTCACACTGTTCGTAGTAGCTCACGAAAACCGCATTTGCTGTGGGCTAAAACCGAGAAGATCACGATGATGCGCCATTGTTACGAATGCAATTCACACCGAAAAGATGAAACAAATGATTACGCGAATATTTGATTAAGAAGTATTTATTATATGGGGTATTTTCCCATGAAAAGCGCAATAAAGCTTTTCACAATGTTTTATCACTTACTGCTACACCAATGCTAAAGGATACTGTAATCGAATGAATCCGCGGCTCTAGTATGATGCCCAGGTAAAATCCGATCCAGTATTCCACAAATTATGGATCGCAATATGATCAGGAATGTTGTACGGCTGAATAGGCAGATTTTCCAGATAATCAAGTCGCGCAAACAGATATCCAAAGAGATTAGCAATTATAGAAACCCACTGGTATGACTGGTATTTTATGTCCCATTTGCAGAGATATAGCAAGGTGTAGCAGAAGTAGGGCAGAAAGCGTAAGTTCAACACAGTCTCGCACACAGTTATTCCCAATTGCTGGCAGATAATATATCATGGAGAGTAATCCAAATATTAATGCACGAGCAGTGTAAAAGGCTTTCTCAGAGCAGCGATCTCATAGCAGCTATAAAAACAAGAAGGTAACATTATCGCCACAAACGGCGACCAAAAAAAAAAAAGGGGGGGGGGGGGGGGGGGGTGAAAAAAAAAAAAAAAAAAAAAAAAAAAAAAGAAAAAAAAAAGCCTTTTTGTTGGCCCGCGCCGCCCGCGCCGCCCCCCCCCCGCCCCCGCCCCCCCGCCCGCGCCGCCCCCCGCCGCCCTTTTTTGTTTTTTTTTTTTTGTTTTCTCGGCCCGCGCGCGCCCGGCGGCCCGCGCCGCCGCGCCCCCCGCGCGCCGCGCGCGCCCGCGGCCCCCCGCGCCGTGGGAAGGAAAAGGGGAGGGGGGAAACAAAGGAATTTTTTAGGCGGGGGGGGGAACGAGAACACTTGCCAAGGCCACACGCGGAGCTCAGGATGGGGGGGGGGGGTGTAAGCGTGCGGGGGGTTTTCTTTGAAAAAAAAAGGGAACAAAAAAAAAACAAGTTTTTTTAAATTTTTTGGGAACGCTTGCCGCGATGCTCGGAAAAAAAGAGGGGTTTTTGTTTTTTTTTTTTTCTTTTTTGGGGGTGTTATTTTGCTAATCGAAGCGCCAAGGTCACGATAAACACTCCAAAATGCAGGTTACTATTAATGCGGGCTAAATGAGCAGAAACTCTAACTCATGTCCAAAAAACATCGCTGATATATATATATACAAAATCTGTACATATAGATAAGATCTACGATCCATTTCTAATATAACAGCGTCATAAACACAATGGTTTTCTGGAAAATACCTTTTCTACAACTAATCTAAACTATTGCGCATTCATAACTGAAACATTGGCCTAACAGGTCACTGAACTTACACACTGCATCATTACACCTGAGGCCTCTTATTATGCTAATTAGCTAACACCTAAGGCGCCCTCAGAAGCATCTAGCAATGTTTCACATTGTCTTGTATGTACATTCACTTGGCAGGAGTGAAAATATGTCAATGTTGATTTCACCCACAAGCACAATAGACAGCATCTATTACGTGGTCTACATAATAAACTAAGCACAAATTTATAAGCACGCCAAGATTGATCAAGCGTAGGCAGACTATGCGATCGATGGTTTCGGCAGAAAACAGAACCAAGAGAAACAAAGGATGTCGAGCGATCAGGCTTGTCGTACCAAGTATTCCGCTGGCCGTTACATTTTTAACCAGGGACAGAGCATGGAAAGAGAAGGAAGGAGCCGCAGCTCATCGCCATGTCGAAAGCTGGTTAAAAATATTATGTAAACCAAACATTTTCATTGGCAACTGCTGAAAAACAGGCCTAGCCTTTTTTCATACTTCAACGGAAAATAATATCATGTATTCATCTTAAATAAAGCACAGAACAATAATATTCTGATTTCTTTGCTGGCAAAAGCTCTATTATTATGAATAAACTGCACGAGTTATTCCGGTAATCCTTCCTGGATATGTCGTTGTGCAGAAATACATCAAATGTATTGTGATTCTAGCATAACTTCTGAACTAAATCAATATCCTGAAATAATATACAATTATTGTTAATATGATTATGGACCTCATTATTCCACCAACCGTGTTACACTGTGCCATAAAAAATGGCATTCAAGCCATTAAAATGCATTTTTTTTAGCTCTTGGTTTTCCAGAACCGAAAACTTGCCAAGCAATTAATAGCAGAATCCAGAAAGTTTATAAGTAAAAGATTCACTAATTCTTTCAGTATTATTGGAATATCAAATGAATGAAAATAATTAATATTCAATCTTCGCTACTTATGTACAAATTACAGGGTTTAATATAGAAATAGACGGTCATATCCCTCTCTAGCGATAACTTTAACACTGGTTACAACGTTTGTACCTTGTGACTGGCAAACCTCCGAAAGAAATGGCGGTTTTTCGCGAGAAGTCGTTAAAGTGATTAACCCTTTTGCAAACAAGCTCTTACATATGTTCTCACTGTATTGTTGTATTGCAAATTTTTTTTGTTATAACCTGCCATCAGTTCCCGGAATGGGACGAATGGACGGCGCCGCTGGATTTATGTATTCTTTTCCATTTTGATTCAAATTAAAGAAATGCTTAAACAATTCAGAATTTATGAAATTTTGTGAAGAGTTTGCAGTCACAAAAGGTCCAAACTGTAACAGTGGTAAAGTTAATAAAGTAATGTTTGGTAATATTTGCCCTTTCACCGACGTTAATTACACCCGTATGATCGGTGCGTTTTTTGAGTCGCTGTGAAAGAAAGCAAATCATTAATTGATTGAGTGTAAAGTCTATGCTAGAAGGAAAATATGGACGTCTATATGAATCCCTGTAATTTGTGACATAAGTAAGAAGATAGAAATTAATATTATTCATTCAATTTGATATGCGGGCAATAATACAGAAAGAATTAAGTGAATCATTTTAGCTTATAAACTCTGGATTCTGCATTAATCTGGAACAGTTTCTGGTTCTGGAAAACAAGAGTAAAAAAATTGCATTTTAATTCTTGATCCTTCTTTATAGGCACAGTGTAACACGGTTGGTGGAATAATAGAGTCGCATTATTATGTAACAATCAATTGTTATGTCTATTTCAGGATATTGATTTAGTCAGAAGTTGTAGAAATCACAATACTTGATGTATTTCTGACAACGGACATATCGGCAGGAAGGATTACCGGGAATAGTCGTGCAGTTTAATTCCATAATACAGAGTTTTGCAGAAAGAAATCAGAATAATGTTCTGTGTTTGTATATGAATACATGTATATTTTCGTGAAATATGAAAAGAGGGCTAGGGTTTTTCAGCAGTTGCCATGACAATGTTTTTGGTTATCATATTTTTTTAAAGCCAGCTTTCGACATGTGATGAGCTGGGCTCCTCCTTCTCTTCCGCCATGCTATGGCCCTGGTATAATGTTAACGGCCAGCGGAATACTGACACACAAGGCGCTTGATGCGTCGACATCTTGTTTCTCGTTGGTTCTGTTTCTGCAGAATATCGACGGCGATATCTGGCTACGCTTGATCATCTTGGTGTTATAAAATTTGTGTTAGTTTATTACGTAGCCAGTAAATTGATGCTGTCTATGTGCTTTTGGTGAAATCAACATTGAAAATTGTTCATAAGCCTGGGCCAAGTGAAAGGCAATACAAGCAATGTGAAACATGCTAGAATTCTTCTGGGGCCCAGAAAAATACATGTACTGGTATCGTGTCTCTGCCATGTTGGTAAGTATCATGTCCTTTTATAATTTCGTAATGATGAAGAGGCTCAAGTTGCAAAAATGAAATTTTTCAGAATCCAAATCGTGCAGTTACCGTGCCGACGGAAATCGGTGTAGTGTGGCGATGCCTTTATAATAGCTAAGAAAGCAGCAAGGACGAATTATCTCGTGTCCTCCAGAGCATGACCTACATTTTTGTTTACAGTGTATAACGTCACATATATCATATCATTAACCCATTCGCGCACTCCCGTAACCGCGTGTAGCGCTCACCGGGGGAAAAAAATCAAATTTATTGTATGAAAGCAAGTACGATCACCGTACGATACGAAGTCGTGATGCTGAGATAGGTCTCTTCCCAAGGGGCCCCTTTTTCTCTTCCACTCCAGCTGGTCTTGTGCTTCTATTCGGCCATTTTCAAAGGTGTTTGGCATCTTTCGGTTTCTTCGCGTTCAAGGCGAATTACGCATGTCATTAATGGGATATCAGATTCGAGCGCGCTGCTCAGAGAGAAGCGGCCGTGAAAGATAGCTGAACGAAAGCAATTGGTCTAGATAAGGCCAGGATATTTCGTAGGATAGCAGTGCTGGACGAATTTTCTGTAGATGGGGCATGACGAATATCATTTCGTATGAGCGAATATCATTTCGTATAACGAAATAATATCGTCATGCCATCTAAGCAGAACATTTGCTCGCAATTCGTACAGCAATGTCAAAAATAGGGAAGGACAAAGTAAATCGTCAGCAGGACGAATTAAATCTCGTCGTACTCCAGAGCACGACGAGATTTTGTTTACAGTGTATGTGGCACATAAGGGCAGACCGCCTGCTGAAAAATGTACTTTTTGTGTACAAAGACGGAACCAAAAGCGAGGGCGCCACCACCAAAAACAAATAGCGTCTCGCTTTACCGATAATACACCTTCATACCAAACATTTGCAAGATGATGCCGAAAAGAACTGCCCCAAGTAGAGCCGCGTCCACAAGAAAATCTCTGCGGCGGCGGCGGAACGCGGCGCGAACGAGGCAAGTCCATAAATATCCTCCGAACATCTGTTCGCGAGGGATACAATTAAGCTACTGTCAGGTGTAAGTTTTTTTAATTTCGCATAGTATAGGAGGCATGCTGAGGTGCGCACTTATTTCCATGGAATCCACCATCAACTGTATGTATTTACATGGAACAATGTAGGCCTATCATCGCATTCCATTTGGTCGTGATATCTACACTGGAAAAGACTAGAGTTGGTATACTGAGGCAGTGGCCATACTTTCGGCCTTGTGGAGAATGCATTCCGCCACTTAAAATGTTGTCTGTGAAGGAGTTCTTGCCTCACGCATGTGTGTAGACGCTGCTCTTTGGTGTCGGAGTTCTAATTTTGCCTGCTTCTCTCAAAGGCCCGGTTATGAAATCTAGTTTCTCAGTGTATTGAGGTCCTTTTCATTGCGATCTCGTTCAGCAGCTGCGCCTGATGGTTCATGTTTACAGCTTTCTTATCTCTCTCGCGACTCATCCTTGAAGGCGGTGTTGAAGGCCTTAATTACTGCCGCTCTTCTCCAAAGTGAGCTTTTGGTTTCTGCAGTATTATTGGGACATCAATGACATCCTGTGTCCTCTTGAACAGGGAATCAGCCATGGAGGTGAAGTTGCGGCTTGGAATATTCTGTGGCCAATATCTTGACAGCAAACTGATGCCATTGCTGTTGTCAAGACAATCCGTCCATTTTGATGCCTAGGATGTGTCTTAAGCTACTTTCCTCCCACCTTGAAACTGGAAGGCGCTTTAGTCCTGTTTCTGGCGCAAATATGATAGGGAACGAGGAAAATGCAGTGTTTTGGTGTAGCACTGTCTGTTTTGTGTGTAGACTCGTCTTTTGTGCGCCGGTAAACGTTCTTACTGCATGGCTACTTCCGTCCCGTGATGAGAATACCTTGTAGGAGGCATTTGATTGTCCATACAGGACAACTATGAATCTGGTGCTGTAACATCCAAACTGTAACTTAATTAAAATATTACTATCGAATCCACAAAGGGATTTTGATCAACATCATTGGTTTGGTATGACAAACCCGCCGGCTTTCATTAAACGTTAAGATGAGCTTTAATGGAGCTCATCTTAACGTACTTGGTGGGCTTGCAGAATTTCACCACATGATGTCCAAGTTCTAATAAGTCAAAGCTGAATGACACAGGGAGCTCAGGCCTGTCTCTGTGATAGTTCCATAAAGTGATTTCAAATGGGTAGATTTTGTGCGTTTGAGCATCCAGCTGCATGCGTCATGCAACGGATGGATTTCGCCACAGGCGCGATATAACGATCAGGGTCAAGTGGACCCTTCTCAAGCATATAACATTGATTAGAGCCTTGAATACAATGTTGGAGCCGTAATACTTGTCAGACCGCATAACTGGCCGCAATATCAATACGTGTGGTACAATAACTTCCCAATCCCAGCTCTACAGTTGGCCCAGCGAGAATGGATCACATGGTTAAGACCGCATAGCATCAGCCTTCCCTCCAAAAACAGAACTAGGCAGAATTTGTAATTTGCTTACATAACAAGTGGCACATGTCTATTATCACTTGCTTGAACAAAGAAAAGAGGGGAAATGTTTTCCTTTTATATGCAAATATTAATTACAACTTTTTGGCATTTGGCCCACCATTTAATAAGAATTAGTATATCATCTTATCTTGAGCCATTAATCGGCACCTTTTTCAGGATGATAGACTTGACTATCACCATCAGCAGATACAGACTCCCCATCAATCAAAATCCTTACCAAGTGTTGTTTCCTGTGTCTAAAAATCAGTTGGTTTGGTAAGCATTTTGATATTTGTACGTGCCCAGAGTGCCGGACAGTTGCCTAGTTTGGCTTCGCAGAGTTTGAATTAAGCCAATTCGCTAAGGAATTACTTACCAGTCAACTTCCAACTTTATAGTCTAGTGTGTGAGACTACTGGGCCTTACATTAGCAGGCTTTCGCGTTCTCCTCAGGGCGAGAATGCGTTTCAGAAGAGAGGAACTGTCGCAAGGTCTGGAATTTGAGACTTAACAGAGTGTTTTGTTAAAAGATGCATGAATGAACATGTCGTTTGTAAAACACAACCTATCAGTGGTTGTCCTAAAGGTGTTGAATTTTGTAAAACAATGACACAACTGGTATTCGTTTCTGAAAACAAAGAATATTGACTTTTGATATTGTGGACAAAAGTCAGCCACATTGCCGGCCATATTTTGTTTTTCCTTGCATACCTCTAATTGCTACAAGGGCAAGTGTCAATATAAGACGCGTTTAAATTCATGGTCCATATGAATCATAAACCAATAACTATAGAATGTTGTGTTGACGCGAACATGGGCCTGACATCACCACAGGCCTCGGATACTTCACCCAGTCGTAGTACGTCTGCTTATACAGTTATAGGGCGGAAGGAAAAGTTGCAGGATCTGAAATAAGACTAACCATTGTGTTTTCTTGAAAATATGGCAAAATTAACAATGTTGTCTCGTGACGAAATTAACACTGCTAAGATTTGTCTCAGGTAAGAAACGTTCTCAAAATAATAGCAACTAATGAGTCCCATTACTAAAATAAACACTTCGCTTTGATTTTTCTAATTTGAAAATAAGGCATGTTGGCGGCCATTTTTGTTTTCCGTATATTTCAAATTGGCCCAAGGCTGAGCAGAGGGGTTAAAGGTTTGGAGTATGTTGGGCCGATGACAAGTGAAAGTTAATAAATAGAGTGGAGTCTTTAACATTACACCTGAAAAGTATAAGTTTTTGTTAAATACTAATTTATGTTTCCTCCAGGACAAAACATTTCATTGAATGCATATTTTCGGTTAACAACTAGCGAACAAAGATCGCTGAGTGATGGGCCGTGGGAGGGGGGGGCATGGGGTAATTGTATATATGTTTTCTCATATTTTTGTTAATCAAGTGTAATACATTTGTTTTCTTTTCGTGTTCAACAAGTTTTATCTATACTTGTTGATCACTGTAATCTTTAGATTTCTTTTTACATAATTTATTTTATAATGTAAATGTTTGTAACGTTATAGTAGTATGTATATTTCTTATGTATTCGTGTATGTATACATATTGTTTTGGTGGCAGTTTTTATCTTAAAGACAATATATCATTGTAATTGATATATGCACGACCGTTTGAAAAAACAGTCTAGTGCTGAGTGGGGTCTTTTTCCCGTGCTTGAAATATAAAAATAAAGATGAAAAATGAAATGAGATGTGATCAAAAAAATTAAAACGCAACTCTTTGGACTTAGAGTCGGGAGGCTTGTTTAACCGGGTCATTTAAATGTAAATAAATGGGGCAAATGGGTTGCATTTTAGTGCTACTGAATGGGCATTTTGCCACAGACGTATGTCTTTTTCTAGTGCGTGATCCACGAGGTATAATAGTACTATGTGGTGATTAGTCATCAGAGACGCGGGGAGCCGCTTGTCAAAGAGGGCAAGACATTGGTAACTTCCATGGACGAAAACAAGGATAAGTCCAATGCTTTCACGAGATCTATACAACGCTAACATCAGCACGAAGTTCGTCAACAAGTCTGGCGCCATCTAGCAGTTAGCACTGCACGCCTGCGGTTGTTATATTAATCCAAGAATGTCAATTAAACGCCGGACCATCTATTAGTGAATTTGGCATAGCAAAACCTTTAATCAGGCATGAATAGTCTAATATTTAATTTCAATTTATATGTAATCTTTTGCATACATCTACTCAAGTGGCAATTTTGCCAAATTTGTAAATGACGTTACCGGTTCTTAGAATGGTAAGAACGCGCTGTATTAACATTTAAGCCCTAAGTTTAGTTTTGGAGAATTGTTTTTTTATTTGAAAGCTTTATGGCCCAAAAAGTCATATCCCAGCAATAAGCAGATTCTGAATGTCTTTAATTTTTTTTTTCATTAATTAATGAAAAATGTCGGGGGGGGGGGGGACCCGAGATTTTCGACTATATTTAACGTTTATAGCAATCTAAAGGGTTATATAACGGCTGGTTAAGTTATAATTAGTTATACCTCATCTGAAAGATCAGACTCTCTCTGCTCTCTCCTCTCTCGCGCGCAGCGAACACACACACACACACGACGGCACGACTCCACAACTGCGCACACACATCACACACACACGATCTCACAGCTACACACACCCACGACAACACACAGCACACCAACACACAGCACACACGAACCAGTATCTTTTGCTGTTTCACAATTGGTATCCGATGCGGTGGTCACATAAAAGGTGCATTTTAAGTGAAGTGGACATATTGCAGAAGTGCAAAAAAGTAAAATAAAGTACAAACGAGTAAGGGGCTTTCTTGGTTTTTTGGGAAATTCGGCTGAACCAAGTTAAAGAGTTGACAGTTATTGAAATATTTTGTTATCGTGGATTCTTAATATTGACCTAACTGAATATTGATTGATGACGGGGGGGGATGGGGCCTTCTACAATGTTACATGTCTCCAAATCTGTGTTTTATAGTTGAAATATTCTTTTTAAACATTTGCTGAATGAACGGGTTTGTTATTCCAGGTTGGAGCGCACATTTTGCATATTCGTTCAAAACGCCGTCGGCATTTAGCAATTCATTTTTATTTTTTTTAATGTCTTTGTTTAAGGGCGGCAAACCATGTTTTTTTTATTAGTCTTTACGGGGTCCTCTATGGCCCCAAAATAATCAATTAGAATTAACAACTGTGGGCAGGCGTGCACACAGGTACGGCCCCCCCCCCCCCCACTCACACACACAACATCACACAGACACAACACATCACACACACCACACACATGCTCACACACACAACAACACAGCACACCACAACATTACACGCCACACACACACGACAACACGACACACAACACTCACGATCACACACACTACACACACCCACACACACCACCCAGCACACACACACACACACACACACACACACACACAACACAACTACACACAACAGATGCGTAGCCACACACAAATGAGAAAGTTTTGGAAATTCGACTGAAGCGCCATTAAACACGAGTTGACAGTTTATTGAATATTTGTTATGGTGGATTCTTTACTTGCTGCTCTACTTACAGTTTTGTGATGAGAGTGTAAAGAATTATCTCTCTCAATCAAC
>JZLH01S0035517.1:45952-56314 GCA_001188425.1 Eucidaris tribuloides
CACAAAAAAAAACTGCACGATAAATGCATGGAATTTGATGACACGTACTTGACACAAATGAAATATTCCTTCACTTATACGAGAGTTCAGTAATCAATACCTGTATCTGCAAGGCGAGTAAAGTATTTAATATTCACTTTCAGTATTAATCATGATTTTACTTTTCGCTTCTTTTAAACTTAACATAAACATTGAGTGCTCTCAAGAAGAAAAGTACAAATGAATTAATACTCCATATTATGTTAACACAATTCAACTGATATCTTAATCATGTTTTACCCGGGTAAAACTAAAGGCATTAAGACATGGTCAGCAAAACAGAATGTTGGCGATTGACCTAGCTTTGGGATGTACATATATGGGCTGCCCATACTTATCGCAATGTTCCGGCTTCACACTGTTCGTAGTAGCTCACGAAAACCGCATTTGCTGTGGGCTAAAACCGAGAAGATCACGATGATGCGCCATTGTTACGAATGCAATTCACACCGAAAAGATGAAACAAATGATTACGCGAATATTTGATTAAGAAGTATTTATTATATGGGGTATTTTCCCATGAAAAGCGCAATAAAGCTTTTCACAATGTTTTATCACTTACTGCTACACCAATGCTAAAGGATACTGTAATCGAATGAATCCGCGGCTCTAGTATGATGCCCAGGTAAAATCCGATCCAGTATTCCACAAATTATGGATCGCAATATGATCAGGAATGTTGTACGGCTGAATAGGCAGATTTTCCAGATAATCAAGTCGCGCAAACAGATATCCAAAGAGATTAGCAATTATAGAAACCCACTGGTATGACTGGTATTTTATGTCCCATTTGCAGAGATATAGCAAGGTGTAGCAGAAGTAGGGCAGAAAGCGTAAGTTCAACACAGTCTCGCACACAGTTATTCCCAATTGCTGGCAGATAATATATCATGGAGAGTAATCCAAATATTAATGCACGAGCAGTGTAAAAGGCTTTCTCAGAGCAGCGATCTCATAGCAGCTATAAAAACAAGAAGGTAACATTATCGCCACAAACGGCGACCAAAAAAAAAAAAGGGGGGGGGGGGGGGGGGGGTGAAAAAAAAAAAAAAAAAAAAAAAAAAAAAAGAAAAAAAAAAGCCTTTTTGTTGGCCCGCGCCGCCCGCGCCGCCCCCCCCCCGCCCCCGCCCCCCCGCCCGCGCCGCCCCCCGCCGCCCTTTTTTGTTTTTTTTTTTTTGTTTTCTCGGCCCGCGCGCGCCCGGCGGCCCGCGCCGCCGCGCCCCCCGCGCGCCGCGCGCGCCCGCGGCCCCCCGCGCCGTGGGAAGGAAAAGGGGAGGGGGGAAACAAAGGAATTTTTTAGGCGGGGGGGGGAACGAGAACACTTGCCAAGGCCACACGCGGAGCTCAGGATGGGGGGGGGGGGTGTAAGCGTGCGGGGGGTTTTCTTTGAAAAAAAAAGGGAACAAAAAAAAAACAAGTTTTTTTAAATTTTTTGGGAACGCTTGCCGCGATGCTCGGAAAAAAAGAGGGGTTTTTGTTTTTTTTTTTTTCTTTTTTGGGGGTGTTATTTTGCTAATCGAAGCGCCAAGGTCACGATAAACACTCCAAAATGCAGGTTACTATTAATGCGGGCTAAATGAGCAGAAACTCTAACTCATGTCCAAAAAACATCGCTGATATATATATATACAAAATCTGTACATATAGATAAGATCTACGATCCATTTCTAATATAACAGCGTCATAAACACAATGGTTTTCTGGAAAATACCTTTTCTACAACTAATCTAAACTATTGCGCATTCATAACTGAAACATTGGCCTAACAGGTCACTGAACTTACACACTGCATCATTACACCTGAGGCCTCTTATTATGCTAATTAGCTAACACCTAAGGCGCCCTCAGAAGCATCTAGCAATGTTTCACATTGTCTTGTATGTACATTCACTTGGCAGGAGTGAAAATATGTCAATGTTGATTTCACCCACAAGCACAATAGACAGCATCTATTACGTGGTCTACATAATAAACTAAGCACAAATTTATAAGCACGCCAAGATTGATCAAGCGTAGGCAGACTATGCGATCGATGGTTTCGGCAGAAAACAGAACCAAGAGAAACAAAGGATGTCGAGCGATCAGGCTTGTCGTACCAAGTATTCCGCTGGCCGTTACATTTTTAACCAGGGACAGAGCATGGAAAGAGAAGGAAGGAGCCGCAGCTCATCGCCATGTCGAAAGCTGGTTAAAAATATTATGTAAACCAAACATTTTCATTGGCAACTGCTGAAAAACAGGCCTAGCCTTTTTTCATACTTCAACGGAAAATAATATCATGTATTCATCTTAAATAAAGCACAGAACAATAATATTCTGATTTCTTTGCTGGCAAAAGCTCTATTATTATGAATAAACTGCACGAGTTATTCCGGTAATCCTTCCTGGATATGTCGTTGTGCAGAAATACATCAAATGTATTGTGATTCTAGCATAACTTCTGAACTAAATCAATATCCTGAAATAATATACAATTATTGTTAATATGATTATGGACCTCATTATTCCACCAACCGTGTTACACTGTGCCATAAAAAATGGCATTCAAGCCATTAAAATGCATTTTTTTTAGCTCTTGGTTTTCCAGAACCGAAAACTTGCCAAGCAATTAATAGCAGAATCCAGAAAGTTTATAAGTAAAAGATTCACTAATTCTTTCAGTATTATTGGAATATCAAATGAATGAAAATAATTAATATTCAATCTTCGCTACTTATGTACAAATTACAGGGTTTAATATAGAAATAGACGGTCATATCCCTCTCTAGCGATAACTTTAACACTGGTTACAACGTTTGTACCTTGTGACTGGCAAACCTCCGAAAGAAATGGCGGTTTTTCGCGAGAAGTCGTTAAAGTGATTAACCCTTTTGCAAACAAGCTCTTACATATGTTCTCACTGTATTGTTGTATTGCAAATTTTTTTTGTTATAACCTGCCATCAGTTCCCGGAATGGGACGAATGGACGGCGCCGCTGGATTTATGTATTCTTTTCCATTTTGATTCAAATTAAAGAAATGCTTAAACAATTCAGAATTTATGAAATTTTGTGAAGAGTTTGCAGTCACAAAAGGTCCAAACTGTAACAGTGGTAAAGTTAATAAAGTAATGTTTGGTAATATTTGCCCTTTCACCGACGTTAATTACACCCGTATGATCGGTGCGTTTTTTGAGTCGCTGTGAAAGAAAGCAAATCATTAATTGATTGAGTGTAAAGTCTATGCTAGAAGGAAAATATGGACGTCTATATGAATCCCTGTAATTTGTGACATAAGTAAGAAGATAGAAATTAATATTATTCATTCAATTTGATATGCGGGCAATAATACAGAAAGAATTAAGTGAATCATTTTAGCTTATAAACTCTGGATTCTGCATTAATCTGGAACAGTTTCTGGTTCTGGAAAACAAGAGTAAAAAAATTGCATTTTAATTCTTGATCCTTCTTTATAGGCACAGTGTAACACGGTTGGTGGAATAATAGAGTCGCATTATTATGTAACAATCAATTGTTATGTCTATTTCAGGATATTGATTTAGTCAGAAGTTGTAGAAATCACAATACTTGATGTATTTCTGACAACGGACATATCGGCAGGAAGGATTACCGGGAATAGTCGTGCAGTTTAATTCCATAATACAGAGTTTTGCAGAAAGAAATCAGAATAATGTTCTGTGTTTGTATATGAATACATGTATATTTTCGTGAAATATGAAAAGAGGGCTAGGGTTTTTCAGCAGTTGCCATGACAATGTTTTTGGTTATCATATTTTTTTAAAGCCAGCTTTCGACATGTGATGAGCTGGGCTCCTCCTTCTCTTCCGCCATGCTATGGCCCTGGTATAATGTTAACGGCCAGCGGAATACTGACACACAAGGCGCTTGATGCGTCGACATCTTGTTTCTCGTTGGTTCTGTTTCTGCAGAATATCGACGGCGATATCTGGCTACGCTTGATCATCTTGGTGTTATAAAATTTGTGTTAGTTTATTACGTAGCCAGTAAATTGATGCTGTCTATGTGCTTTTGGTGAAATCAACATTGAAAATTGTTCATAAGCCTGGGCCAAGTGAAAGGCAATACAAGCAATGTGAAACATGCTAGAATTCTTCTGGGGCCCAGAAAAATACATGTACTGGTATCGTGTCTCTGCCATGTTGGTAAGTATCATGTCCTTTTATAATTTCGTAATGATGAAGAGGCTCAAGTTGCAAAAATGAAATTTTTCAGAATCCAAATCGTGCAGTTACCGTGCCGACGGAAATCGGTGTAGTGTGGCGATGCCTTTATAATAGCTAAGAAAGCAGCAAGGACGAATTATCTCGTGTCCTCCAGAGCATGACCTACATTTTTGTTTACAGTGTATAACGTCACATATATCATATCATTAACCCATTCGCGCACTCCCGTAACCGCGTGTAGCGCTCACCGGGGGAAAAAAATCAAATTTATTGTATGAAAGCAAGTACGATCACCGTACGATACGAAGTCGTGATGCTGAGATAGGTCTCTTCCCAAGGGGCCCCTTTTTCTCTTCCACTCCAGCTGGTCTTGTGCTTCTATTCGGCCATTTTCAAAGGTGTTTGGCATCTTTCGGTTTCTTCGCGTTCAAGGCGAATTACGCATGTCATTAATGGGATATCAGATTCGAGCGCGCTGCTCAGAGAGAAGCGGCCGTGAAAGATAGCTGAACGAAAGCAATTGGTCTAGATAAGGCCAGGATATTTCGTAGGATAGCAGTGCTGGACGAATTTTCTGTAGATGGGGCATGACGAATATCATTTCGTATGAGCGAATATCATTTCGTATAACGAAATAATATCGTCATGCCATCTAAGCAGAACATTTGCTCGCAATTCGTACAGCAATGTCAAAAATAGGGAAGGACAAAGTAAATCGTCAGCAGGACGAATTAAATCTCGTCGTACTCCAGAGCACGACGAGATTTTGTTTACAGTGTATGTGGCACATAAGGGCAGACCGCCTGCTGAAAAATGTACTTTTTGTGTACAAAGACGGAACCAAAAGCGAGGGCGCCACCACCAAAAACAAATAGCGTCTCGCTTTACCGATAATACACCTTCATACCAAACATTTGCAAGATGATGCCGAAAAGAACTGCCCCAAGTAGAGCCGCGTCCACAAGAAAATCTCTGCGGCGGCGGCGGAACGCGGCGCGAACGAGGCAAGTCCATAAATATCCTCCGAACATCTGTTCGCGAGGGATACAATTAAGCTACTGTCAGGTGTAAGTTTTTTTAATTTCGCATAGTATAGGAGGCATGCTGAGGTGCGCACTTATTTCCATGGAATCCACCATCAACTGTATGTATTTACATGGAACAATGTAGGCCTATCATCGCATTCCATTTGGTCGTGATATCTACACTGGAAAAGACTAGAGTTGGTATACTGAGGCAGTGGCCATACTTTCGGCCTTGTGGAGAATGCATTCCGCCACTTAAAATGTTGTCTGTGAAGGAGTTCTTGCCTCACGCATGTGTGTAGACGCTGCTCTTTGGTGTCGGAGTTCTAATTTTGCCTGCTTCTCTCAAAGGCCCGGTTATGAAATCTAGTTTCTCAGTGTATTGAGGTCCTTTTCATTGCGATCTCGTTCAGCAGCTGCGCCTGATGGTTCATGTTTACAGCTTTCTTATCTCTCTCGCGACTCATCCTTGAAGGCGGTGTTGAAGGCCTTAATTACTGCCGCTCTTCTCCAAAGTGAGCTTTTGGTTTCTGCAGTATTATTGGGACATCAATGACATCCTGTGTCCTCTTGAACAGGGAATCAGCCATGGAGGTGAAGTTGCGGCTTGGAATATTCTGTGGCCAATATCTTGACAGCAAACTGATGCCATTGCTGTTGTCAAGACAATCCGTCCATTTTGATGCCTAGGATGTGTCTTAAGCTACTTTCCTCCCACCTTGAAACTGGAAGGCGCTTTAGTCCTGTTTCTGGCGCAAATATGATAGGGAACGAGGAAAATGCAGTGTTTTGGTGTAGCACTGTCTGTTTTGTGTGTAGACTCGTCTTTTGTGCGCCGGTAAACGTTCTTACTGCATGGCTACTTCCGTCCCGTGATGAGAATACCTTGTAGGAGGCATTTGATTGTCCATACAGGACAACTATGAATCTGGTGCTGTAACATCCAAACTGTAACTTAATTAAAATATTACTATCGAATCCACAAAGGGATTTTGATCAACATCATTGGTTTGGTATGACAAACCCGCCGGCTTTCATTAAACGTTAAGATGAGCTTTAATGGAGCTCATCTTAACGTACTTGGTGGGCTTGCAGAATTTCACCACATGATGTCCAAGTTCTAATAAGTCAAAGCTGAATGACACAGGGAGCTCAGGCCTGTCTCTGTGATAGTTCCATAAAGTGATTTCAAATGGGTAGATTTTGTGCGTTTGAGCATCCAGCTGCATGCGTCATGCAACGGATGGATTTCGCCACAGGCGCGATATAACGATCAGGGTCAAGTGGACCCTTCTCAAGCATATAACATTGATTAGAGCCTTGAATACAATGTTGGAGCCGTAATACTTGTCAGACCGCATAACTGGCCGCAATATCAATACGTGTGGTACAATAACTTCCCAATCCCAGCTCTACAGTTGGCCCAGCGAGAATGGATCACATGGTTAAGACCGCATAGCATCAGCCTTCCCTCCAAAAACAGAACTAGGCAGAATTTGTAATTTGCTTACATAACAAGTGGCACATGTCTATTATCACTTGCTTGAACAAAGAAAAGAGGGGAAATGTTTTCCTTTTATATGCAAATATTAATTACAACTTTTTGGCATTTGGCCCACCATTTAATAAGAATTAGTATATCATCTTATCTTGAGCCATTAATCGGCACCTTTTTCAGGATGATAGACTTGACTATCACCATCAGCAGATACAGACTCCCCATCAATCAAAATCCTTACCAAGTGTTGTTTCCTGTGTCTAAAAATCAGTTGGTTTGGTAAGCATTTTGATATTTGTACGTGCCCAGAGTGCCGGACAGTTGCCTAGTTTGGCTTCGCAGAGTTTGAATTAAGCCAATTCGCTAAGGAATTACTTACCAGTCAACTTCCAACTTTATAGTCTAGTGTGTGAGACTACTGGGCCTTACATTAGCAGGCTTTCGCGTTCTCCTCAGGGCGAGAATGCGTTTCAGAAGAGAGGAACTGTCGCAAGGTCTGGAATTTGAGACTTAACAGAGTGTTTTGTTAAAAGATGCATGAATGAACATGTCGTTTGTAAAACACAACCTATCAGTGGTTGTCCTAAAGGTGTTGAATTTTGTAAAACAATGACACAACTGGTATTCGTTTCTGAAAACAAAGAATATTGACTTTTGATATTGTGGACAAAAGTCAGCCACATTGCCGGCCATATTTTGTTTTTCCTTGCATACCTCTAATTGCTACAAGGGCAAGTGTCAATATAAGACGCGTTTAAATTCATGGTCCATATGAATCATAAACCAATAACTATAGAATGTTGTGTTGACGCGAACATGGGCCTGACATCACCACAGGCCTCGGATACTTCACCCAGTCGTAGTACGTCTGCTTATACAGTTATAGGGCGGAAGGAAAAGTTGCAGGATCTGAAATAAGACTAACCATTGTGTTTTCTTGAAAATATGGCAAAATTAACAATGTTGTCTCGTGACGAAATTAACACTGCTAAGATTTGTCTCAGGTAAGAAACGTTCTCAAAATAATAGCAACTAATGAGTCCCATTACTAAAATAAACACTTCGCTTTGATTTTTCTAATTTGAAAATAAGGCATGTTGGCGGCCATTTTTGTTTTCCGTATATTTCAAATTGGCCCAAGGCTGAGCAGAGGGGTTAAAGGTTTGGAGTATGTTGGGCCGATGACAAGTGAAAGTTAATAAATAGAGTGGAGTCTTTAACATTACACCTGAAAAGTATAAGTTTTTGTTAAATACTAATTTATGTTTCCTCCAGGACAAAACATTTCATTGAATGCATATTTTCGGTTAACAACTAGCGAACAAAGATCGCTGAGTGATGGGCCGTGGGAGGGGGGGGCATGGGGTAATTGTATATATGTTTTCTCATATTTTTGTTAATCAAGTGTAATACATTTGTTTTCTTTTCGTGTTCAACAAGTTTTATCTATACTTGTTGATCACTGTAATCTTTAGATTTCTTTTTACATAATTTATTTTATAATGTAAATGTTTGTAACGTTATAGTAGTATGTATATTTCTTATGTATTCGTGTATGTATACATATTGTTTTGGTGGCAGTTTTTATCTTAAAGACAATATATCATTGTAATTGATATATGCACGACCGTTTGAAAAAACAGTCTAGTGCTGAGTGGGGTCTTTTTCCCGTGCTTGAAATATAAAAATAAAGATGAAAAATGAAATGAGATGTGATCAAAAAAATTAAAACGCAACTCTTTGGACTTAGAGTCGGGAGGCTTGTTTAACCGGGTCATTTAAATGTAAATAAATGGGGCAAATGGGTTGCATTTTAGTGCTACTGAATGGGCATTTTGCCACAGACGTATGTCTTTTTCTAGTGCGTGATCCACGAGGTATAATAGTACTATGTGGTGATTAGTCATCAGAGACGCGGGGAGCCGCTTGTCAAAGAGGGCAAGACATTGGTAACTTCCATGGACGAAAACAAGGATAAGTCCAATGCTTTCACGAGATCTATACAACGCTAACATCAGCACGAAGTTCGTCAACAAGTCTGGCGCCATCTAGCAGTTAGCACTGCACGCCTGCGGTTGTTATATTAATCCAAGAATGTCAATTAAACGCCGGACCATCTATTAGTGAATTTGGCATAGCAAAACCTTTAATCAGGCATGAATAGTCTAATATTTAATTTCAATTTATATGTAATCTTTTGCATACATCTACTCAAGTGGCAATTTTGCCAAATTTGTAAATGACGTTACCGGTTCTTAGAATGGTAAGAACGCGCTGTATTAACATTTAAGCCCTAAGTTTAGTTTTGGAGAATTGTTTTTTTATTTGAAAGCTTTATGGCCCAAAAAGTCATATCCCAGCAATAAGCAGATTCTGAATGTCTTTAATTTTTTTTTTCATTAATTAATGAAAAATGTCGGGGGGGGGGGGGACCCGAGATTTTCGACTATATTTAACGTTTATAGCAATCTAAAGGGTTATATAACGGCTGGTTAAGTTATAATTAGTTATACCTCATCTGAAAGATCAGACTCTCTCTGCTCTCTCCTCTCTCGCGCGCAGCGAACACACACACACACACGACGGCACGACTCCACAACTGCGCACACACATCACACACACACGATCTCACAGCTACACACACCCACGACAACACACAGCACACCAACACACAGCACACACGAACCAGTATCTTTTGCTGTTTCACAATTGGTATCCGATGCGGTGGTCACATAAAAGGTGCATTTTAAGTGAAGTGGACATATTGCAGAAGTGCAAAAAAGTAAAATAAAGTACAAACGAGTAAGGGGCTTTCTTGGTTTTTTGGGAAATTCGGCTGAACCAAGTTAAAGAGTTGACAGTTATTGAAATATTTTGTTATCGTGGATTCTTAATATTGACCTAACTGAATATTGATTGATGACGGGGGGGGATGGGGCCTTCTACAATGTTACATGTCTCCAAATCTGTGTTTTATAGTTGAAATATTCTTTTTAAACATTTGCTGAATGAACGGGTTTGTTATTCCAGGTTGGAGCGCACATTTTGCATATTCGTTCAAAACGCCGTCGGCATTTAGCAATTCATTTTTATTTTTTTTAATGTCTTTGTTTAAGGGCGGCAAACCATGTTTTTTTTATTAGTCTTTACGGGGTCCTCTATGGCCCCAAAATAATCAATTAGAATTAACAACTGTGGGCAGGCGTGCACACAGGTACGGCCCCCCCCCCCCCCACTCACACACACAACATCACACAGACACAACACATCACACACACCACACACATGCTCACACACACAACAACACAGCACACCACAACATTACACGCCACACACACACGACAACACGACACACAACACTCACGATCACACACACTACACACACCCACACACACCACCCAGCACACACACACACACACACACACACACACACACAACACAACTACACACAACAGATGCGTAGCCACACACAAATGAGAAAGTTTTGGAAATTCGACTGAAGCGCCATTAAACACGAGTTGACAGTTTATTGAATATTTGTTATGGTGGATTCTTTACTTGCTGCTCTACTTACAGTTTTGTGATGAGAGTGTAAAGAATTATCTCTCTCAATCAAC
>JZLH01S0035578.1:34687-47649 GCA_001188425.1 Eucidaris tribuloides
CCCCCTCCGAGATTTTTTTATTAATTAATTAAAAAAACTAAAGACATTCAGAATCTATTATTGCAGGGTTATGACTTTGGGGCATAAAGCTTTCAAATAAAAAAAATCCCCAAAACTAAACTTGGGCTTTGAAGGTCACATATATAGGTCAGAGGTCAAATGATATGAATATACCTCCATGGTAGATGTCCTACATGTTTAGGGACCTCAATGTTAAATTGGAGTCAAAGGCCACACAAGTAGGTCAAAGGTCAAATAAAGTCAAAGGTTTTATATAATGGATGTTAACTTGGCAAAATCAGCTATATGGCAAGGGATGCAAAATTTTTCACCTAGCTCCATGGTGCCTAGATATCAAGCTTCAAGGGCCAAAACTGTGTATAATTAATGTTTTCAATATGGGCACCACAGAGAGTTTGCGAGATCTCAGGTGAGCGTCGTGCCCCTCGGGCTCTTGTTTTATTACATAGTGCTAAAAGTACAGTTGCAGTACCAAGCCAATGGGTGATAATGGGCAATGCTATAACTACTTATTACCCCCCCCCACGTAAAAATCCCTGAAATCACACCTTGGGCCCCTTTTATATACTTTTACCGGAGAAAAACTCTGTTTTTTTTTAACCAGAGTTATTTCCTGTTGGAAAATGCAGTGGAAAATCACGAGAACCCGACTTTTCCTATTTTACCATAGAAATTTCTCCGATTAAAGTTTTATGCAACGAACCCGAGGTCGCACCACATTCATATTGCATCCAAGAAACAGTGATGAAAAAGTCCGAACCAGACTGATACAACAGACACAAGATGGGGGAAGGGGAGGGGGTGGGGCCTCGCCCTCTATGTCTCGGTTTCGACACAGAGACATAATATGGGAAGTGGTCTACAGATCGGCTACTACTTCATCAGTGCTCAGTAAGTGCCACACATCTCTGACAATCTCTCCCCATACTAGTACTGCTGACATAAAAAAAAGATCATAACACAAAACAAGAGAAAATATTGTTCCCCATTAACATACACACTTCTCACTTGAAGATATTTTTATTGTTCTATGTTCCTATGCAAGAGGTATGTTTTATGCATAAATATGTGTATGTGTATTGATGTATGATTACATGCGTTATGTGTATGTTTGTATGTCTGCATTTATGTTTGTTATGTATTCACGCAAGAGCGGTGCCACTAAGTGACTTTTCGCCTGCTCATCAAAGTCCGGAAAATCAAATGTAACTTGGAGTTGCATTCGATCGCAAATCAAGTTTTATGCAATAGGCCCTAGTACATGTAGTACTGATCAATCCCCCAAAAAACACCACACACACACACACACACACACACACACACACACACACACACACACACACACACACACACACACACACACATGGATATATATAATTACCTTTCATTCTTGATTCTCATAACAGTTAACAGGGCAAACTCAATTATTCACTGTACTAAAACATTCTTTTTTATTTTGTATTGACAGCACAGTAACAAATGTACAAGAAAACTGACTTTTAATATAAATACATTTGGAATAACTTGGACTTTTTAGGCATAGCTTGAAAGGTATTTAATTTGTTCTGATTCAAATCCCCAACTCTCTGAATATCATCAGCTCGCTTGAACTGTAATGGCCTTGCTTTGAAACCCTCATTCTGAATGGGCAAATACAACACTAAACCACTGCTAAACAAACTCAATCATGAATGATCTTTGTAGATGCAAGTGCATGTATATTTTATATTCCACAGCACAATGCATAATACCGAGTGTCCCAGAAAAAACGATACACTTTTAAAATGGCCCCCAAATAAAAATTATTTCAAATTTTCGAAAAATGTTTATATATATGAAAAGCTGGAAATCTCTTCTTTTATATGACACCAAAAAATCTGAAATTGGTTCATGCTTGAATGAGCACTGCCCACTTTTGTAAGGAACCTGAAAATTAGGTTGCGCAGGAATTGGCTTTTCACTGTAACGACAGATTCAAACTCTCTTTATGTGTGGAGCTAGGTGAGGATTGGGATATGTAAATTAATGATCTTAATGACTGAAAACATGACAGACTACCGATTTGGGTGGTGGGATGAGGGGTGGTGGGAGTGAAGAGATTGTTAGGGGGTGGGGGTGCTGTGGAAGTGGGGTGGGGGTGGTTGAGGTGTGGGGTGCTGTGGATGTGGGGTTGGGGATGGTTGAGGTGTGGGGGTGCTTTGGATGTGGGGTGAGGGTGGTTGAGGTGGCGGGGTGGTGGGTTAAGGTAACCCTAACACACCCCCACTCCCCACTACCCCTTGTGGAGTGAGAGGGTGGTGGGGGTGTGTTACGTTACCTTAACCCACCACCCCCACTACCTGCACCTAACCGCTCCTACACCTCAACCACAGAAACGCCCCACATCCACACTACCCCACACCCCTAACACTCCCGCCACTCCTACCACCTCTCATGCCACCACACCAATACCCCTTCACCCAAATAAGGTATTCTTTCATGTTTTCAGTCATTGAAATCTTTAATTATGTATCCCAATCCTCACCTAGCTCCACACATAATCACAGAGAGCTTGCTGTTACAGCGAATAGCCAATTCCTGCGCAGCTAATTTTCATGTCCGTTACAGAAGTGGGCAGTGCTCACTCAAGCATGAACCAATTCAGACTTTCTGGTGTCATATAAAAGAAGAGATTTTCAGCTTTCCATACATATTAGCATTTTTCAAAAATTGAAAATAATTTTTATTTGGGGGCGATTTTAAAAGTGTATCGTTTTTTCTGGGACACTCGGTATAAGAAATACAGGTGTGGACATATGACAAATAACATACTGGTACACTCAGTTTCAAGTACACAAAGTGGCACAGCCAATTACAAGCACTGCATGATCTTTGGCAACTTTAATGATGGTTGGTGAATTTGGAACACATTTATCTGAGGTACAGAAGCATACAAGTTGTAAGCAAATACTGTGCAGACATTTTGAGATATATGTATTAGAAAGTATCAAATTTTCAAATTGTCCTTTCATTGTAACCCTAGTTGTTATCACTTGCATACTACATGTAGATTTATACATATATTTACTTGTAATCAGTGTTAACAAACTAGTACATATGACAATATCATATGTTTACAGATTAGTGTTGGATCATTTTGGTTATATCCACAACCAGTTAACCTACTATGAAAACTGAGTGGATTTAAATCAACATTCAAGCACCATCTAAAAGGCATTTTTATGAAAATACACGTAATTGTTATTCCTGAAATAGCAATAGTGCCAACAAGCTCATGTTCATGGGAATATATCTATCATTGCTTTACACCCATTGCTAACTGGTCAAATATTTTAATTATGGAGGAATTACCTGAACTCTTGTCACTGTTTAAACATCTTGTTTAGCATATACAGAGTATTAAGAATTCACCAACTGTGTTTCTGCAGAAAATAGACTATTCAAAACTATTTGGATCTTAACCCTGTAGCCACTGAAGACTCTGTAGATAATGGCTTATGGTTCCCTGGATGGTACAGCAATATTGCCCTCAACGGTGCACAAAAAACGGGCGTACAATGTATACTACAGCGCAATTTGCGGACGGGCGGTTTCGGGCGGTTTAGGGAGTAATAAGACGGGCGGTTTTGGGCGTTTCAGTGAACTGCAGGTGTACAATAAATACTAAAGCACATTTTACGGACGGGCGGTTTCGGGCGGTCTAGGGAGTAATAAGAGGGGCGGTTTCGGGCGGTTCAGGTTCTAAAGGGTTAAAATAGCACTATTACAGAACCAATCTCTCGTGAACTCTGTAACAAATAAACACAGTTAATATTCACACGTTTTCAAGAACATCAACTTTTTGATCCATGACATTAGTACAACAAGGCTATTTTTCACAGACCATGTCTATGTTAATCAATATTACCTACCTATGACCTGCACACAGGGAACTTCATGTAAATCTTATATTGAAGTTTAGTTGATATATTAAGAAACCAGAGGTAGTGCTTACTCAATTTCAAAAGGAGCTCATATGACAGAGAAGAACAGCTGTACAAACTTATCTGTTTAACCTCTTCCTTGTGCACCCAGTGTATGCACACATGAGCCCCACACAATTCTGATGAAAGGCCACTTTATTTGCTCTTATTATTTCACTTCTATCAGCTTACCAACACAGCCCAAGATACCTCAGTCTCAGTACCTGAGTGAACAATAGTCAGCAGGGAAATATCTGGGGCATCACAAGTGACGGGTGAAACTAGGATTTCTAAACATCACAGGTTTTGACACAAATTGCCTTCCATACTTTGGTAGAGGTCAAAGGTTGCAAACCACTCTGGATTACCTCATCTTTTACCTCTCTGGATTATTTACAATACCAGTCATGTCACACACAATATTCTTTGTGTGTAGTATGTAAATATTATTAGTAATGAATTACTGGAAAAAAAATAAGTAAAATGCAGAGAAAGGTCATCGTCATTTATCTGTAAGCGATGTGTCCATCGACTCATCATGAGTTGTATCCAGAGAAGTATCCACCTTCTGTTGCTTCTCATCAGCTGAAAAAGAATAACAATGGAAAGAGAGAGGAAGGGGAGGGAAAGAGATGGGGGAGAAGAAGAAAATCATTATCTTTCCTGAGTTTAGGCAAATAGAGTCATATTCTTTTGTGAGCGAGAGAGAGAGAAAAAAATTCTCCTAAGAGTACATACAGGCAACTCCCGTTGTTACGAAGTCCTCGGGACCGGCAGTTTGTTTTCATTGTATTGAAATTTTGTTATAACTGAACGGTCAAAGCATATAAAGAGATATAGATAATGATTTTGAGATCTGAATTTTTACTTCTTTTGTAACAGGAATTTTGTTATAACCGTGTCCGTTATAACAGGAGTGCACGGTATTTAAACAAGTTAAATACCAACAAACAAATGTTCATTTACTGGAATTCCAACAGGTCTTAATTGTCCTTTACACTGGAACACATATCAATATCAAATTGAAGTTCAGATTTTATTGATTTACATTATATATTGAGTACAGTTGTACCACACTCTATTTTACTATGGTATTCATTATTCAACTTTCAAAAATAACAGGCTCATTTCAATAGATGTAATACAGTGAAACCTGTCTATAATGGCCACCCAAGGGAAACAAAACTTGTGGCCGTTATAGACAGGTGGCTGGTATAGACAGGTTCTCCAACACATTTGTCTCCAGGAGAATCATTTTAGTGGTCACTACAGACAGGTTGGCTGCTATAGAGAGGTGGCTGCTAAGACAGGTTTGACTGTATTTTTTTTTCCTTTGGTGATGGGATGAGGGGAAGGTTACAGTAGAATGACGAGCTTTAAAAAAATACAAATCATATATACGACAAAAAAGTCAACCTCTTTGTGGCTGTTACTTGTAATTATTTCAGGCTTGCATGAAGACAAATACCCCCTCCCCTTCCTATGAATAACAAAGAAAAATCAATCATGAACAAGTACAAAGAGAGAAGAAAACAACAAGCTCCAGTTGGATAGATGGGGTCTTTTACGGTGACGAGCCTATCTGGAAAATGTGATCTTACGTTAAATTCTTAACAAAATGTTCACTGAAAACAAAAGAAATTGTTGAAATTAGTGTAGGAGAGATAGTCTATGCTAATTATTTGTACCAAAGAGTCTTTCATATCATGGAGCCTATATTTCCCACTTTCCACTGAATGTATGTGGCATGGAGACAAACAATCCCATACTATGCTATACATGCTGTTTCAGATTTTCACACCACAGCTAACCCAAAATAAAATTATTTGAATTGGTGTAGGAGAGATAGAATATGCAAATTATTTGTAGGAAGACAGTGTGTTAAGACTATAGTTCTGCTTTGAGTGAACGATGTAACAAGGAGACAGACAAAAAGGTCTGTCCCCATATTTGCTAGGGCCAGCCCTAATGTTTGGTGAGTGTTACACAAGTCAATAAAGACTATAGAAACAATTGGACTAAAACTCATCAACTACGTTTAGGGAAGTGAGAAGCCATATGACAGAGACTTTTGGCTGGGAATCTCTTACTATAGTTACAGCAAATAAGAAAGGTACATGATCACTGCATCCAGTCATGAATTTAACAACTCATGTGATTGCAGTATAATACTGCAGTAATACAGAGACACAGCGAAGGGAGTACAACCCTCCCTTCTCTCAAAAGATCAAAGACAATAAACAAATATATTCTCACCTTCTAATATTCTCTGCAATTCATGTATGAGCACTAATGAGAACATGAAAACTGTTTTCTCCTATCCTCCAGCTGAATACACACACAAAAGAAATAAAATATGGTTACAATACTCAAATTAATCATATAAGGGTACCAATGCATATGGAATCTGCTGTGCTATTTCTTAATGAGTTAAGTTGTAGAAATTTCAAAAAAAAATTAAATAACATCTCAATATGATAAAAAAAAGGTTTCACCAACTTTATTTTGATACTAGGTATACATCCAAATTCCTTTCCTAATGTCTAAACATCTTTTTTATTGCAGTGGTGCGATGTCAGAAAAGTGCTTACAGAAAAATAGAGCAATTTGACTGCATGCACGCAGTTGATGGCTCAGTCTCTGAAGTCTGTACTTCCATGATCCATCCAATTTGATTATAAATTGAAATATATATCTATCTGATTAGAAATTCTTAAGTTACCATGAACAAGACCAGAACAAGACCAAACCAGACATGTATAAGCCCTTGTGACGTCTGACCCTTCAACTCTGAAATCTAATTTGATCATCAGTGCCTCAGTCTGTGATAAAATGACATATATGTGTACAAAATATCTGATATACCAGTACACCTTCCAGTTTTAAGAGTTATTTAGTGGGGCTGTTCCTCTCCAATGGGTGATTTCAGAAGTGGTGTTGGTGTTGGTGTTAGTGTTGAGTGTTGCTAACACCACCTAATCCGAGCACCGAAATCACGAGCTCGGTTTAGCGGCGCGTAATCCTTGGTGTTACACCGACTGGTGACGTCACGCGTTCCATCAATGATCAAAACAGTCTCGGCGAACATCAAATGTTCAAATTTTGAGTGAATTTTTGATTGATTTCATATTAAAACATGGATTAAGAGATCGCCTTTACAGTAGTAAATGTGTGTTTGGTCATATTCTTTGTTATTTAGTCTCTCTTGTGAGAACTTTTCACTTGGCTTTCTCAGAAACGAGATTTTACGTTATACTTGCGCGAGTCTCGCGAGGGAAATTGCCGCAGTAACACAGGGTGTAGGCAGCGCACGTTGTACGGGAGAGTTACGGGCGCATAGTGGAAGACGCGCCGCTAGCACGGGCTAAGTTAGCGCGGGTTTATCGTAAGAATAAAAACGTTTTAATCAGACAAACACGCTTTTGTAATGTTTGAAAATCAACAAAACTTTTGATGTGATTCAATATTGTATAATATTCCTAGAGACTCACGGCCTGTCTTTTAGTTTTTGTATTTTACAAGCGTAATACAAACACCGGTCAGTGCCCAGCCTGTAGCATAATGAGTACAAACTTTTGTGAGGGCGCGGCATGCATGGTACGGCAAACTTGCGTATCTAGCAATGCTGTCCCCCCATAACAAAAGGGCATAACTGACATTTTTTTCAAAATTGAGTTTTATAGTGTAGGGAACTCAGTACATTTTGTTTAACATGCAGAACAAAAAAAAATACTGTAATTAGAAGTGTCCCTTCGTCCCATAATCTGCTTGTAAAAATGACACTGAATAGGGCTTTAAGTGTTGAACAAAATACACTTTGCTCAATATCTCCAAAACACCAAAATGTCAGTTACTAGTATGCCCTTTTATCAGTGGGGGGGGGGGGGGGTAGTATGGGTCTGGACCTCATCATGGGAAGTTTTCTGGCAAATTTTCACGTTAATTTCCCTGTGTGTGGTTTTTTTTTGGGGGGGGGGGAGTAAATTTGTATTATTAATATATTAATCATTGATTACCATTTGTGTTTTTATTTCATTATTGGAAGTAGGCCCAGTATTTTGTCATTCGAAATATTTTTTATTGATTATTATTTAGTAATAACAACCCGAATAACAATGATATTATAATAAAAATAAACAACAACAGCAACAACAACAACAATCATCATCATCATCATCATCATCATCATCATCATCATCATCATCATCATCATCATCATCATCATCATCATCATCATCATCATCATCATCATCATCATCATCATCATTATTATTATTATGATAATAGGCCCCCTAATAACAATAATAATTATAATTATAGTAATAATCATTATTATAATGATAATAAGCATAAGTATAATAATAACTATAATTTATAATTGTAATAATAATCATAATTGTAACTACAATTATAATCATGATTATTTTAATTACAATCGTAATTATTTTATAATCATTATTGTAATTATAATTATGTTAGTTATTATTATAATTGGTAAGTAATAACAAAATTAGTAGTTAATTACATGTACTATTACTTCTACCTCTTCTACTACTACTGCTACGTCTACTACTGCAACTTATTTTAATTATTGTTTATATGAATATCATCATTTTTATTACTATTACAACAATAATTAAAACTATCATCCTTTGTCTATACTATTTAGTAATTCTATAATAGTAATGATGATGATGATAATAATAATAATAATCACAATCATAACAATAGCAGTAATAATTATGATACTGATAACAATAATATAAAGAATAATCATGTAGTGAGTTACCATTAATGTTAGCTTGTGTCCTTAATTCAGTTGTCTAATTTGTGTTCAAACTACGGCAAAATAACGTTTAAATCGTTTTCATGTTTCATTTGCATGACATGTAGATATAAAGTTTTGAAAGAAACATGAAAACGATAAAACCCAACCCCCTGAAAAAAAAATACCGAAGAATGCCCAGAGCCTCCATCACATCCAAAAGTCATGCGCAAGAACAATTCATCATGACCAACACTAACACCAACTTTGAAATGACATTTTTACAAAACCCTAGGGTTTAGTGTTAGTGAATAGGACAAATACGTGCATTTGCTTAACACCGAGGGTGGTATTCGGTTTAAGCAGACGATTTCAACACCCTCCATCTATCCGTAACACCGCTGTAAACACCAACACCACCTAACACCCACTAACACCATCTAACACCATCTGATTTCAGACTTGGTGTTGGTGTCGAGTGTTAGTGTCAAATTAACACTAACACTCGACACCAACACCAATTCTGAAATCACCCAATGTTTGAAAACACAGGCTAACATTGTGGAGCTTCAAATTGAAAAAAAATGTCAAACTTTGCCATCTGGACTACATAGTAGTGTTTGAATGGACAAATAAACACCCTAGAATACAAAAGTTTGGAAATTTATGCTGCCACTGGCAAGATATGAATGAATAAACAATTAGTACTCGGGCCGAGTACAAAATAGTCTGGATCCACACACACTAATTCTATAGGAGAAAATGGGCAGGTGAATCCGGTCAACTTACGATTTTCACTTTTTTACAGCACTAAATAATCATTTTGAAATACAATTTTGTCAGGGCTTCATTTTTAGACCTTATCAAAGACACTTGGAGCATGGAGGATTATGTAGATCACATTTTTTAAAACTGAGGTCATTGTTAGCCTGTGGCTTTAAGGGTAACGTTAAAGTGTAATAACAGATGAAATTATCATAGCTATTATTCTTATAGCAATCATTGGAATGGTAACATTTGTGGCACAAAATGTGCCAGCAACACATGAAGAGTTAACCTGTTGCTCCCGAGATTGTGAAAGTTTCATAGAGTTAATACATGGCTCCGAGTTTACAAAATATATATCCAAATAAAATCAAAACTTACCTTTTGTTCTAATGTCTCTTTACCTCTCCTTAGATCACCAAGGTCTTTGTCTAAGTCTTGTAGTTTACTGAAAGAAAAAAAAATAGAGATAAACTTAAATATTTGTTATGCATCTTTACTTTGTACAATTTGTTCTGCTCCAAAGTGAAGTGTGTAGTGTGGCTGTTTATGTGTGTTCCTGACTGAACTCTGTTACTTAGCAACAAACACCTTCCATTTTCACTGCGGCACTGTGCTTTGCACTCATTAGGTAAACATCTGTTGTCATGTAAATATCGCTCGTTATACATGGTCCAAATTGGGCCAATTTCTGCATTGTGTGTATCCTTTACAAAAAGCCCTAATGGAAAATTCTTTGAAAATGTGGCAATTAGGCAGCTGAAGTTGACTGGTTGTCATAACCACGATAAGACACATTAGCTGTCGGGTTAATGGCCATTTAGCTAAGTGGTGGGTACGTTGAAGCCTGACATTGTTCAGCAGACTAATTTAATTTTCTTTTAGTACTGATATGGACATATTCTTGATCACTAGTTATTCCCTTGTGACTAATACAAGTGTGTAGTCAATCGTGACAAATGTGCATGCTGCACTTGACAACGTGATGATCACTGGAAACTCAAACGTTATGGACAGATGTGTCACTGTGTGCCAGTTTATAGGTTCATGACATGAGTTATGCGTACATCATTGTTTGCAGACATTCATATACTGTTATTCCTCAGGACATATCACACAAATAAATGCTATTGATTTGAGCCCTGATAATGACCTAAATAGAATACACTCAACAATAAACTTCTCAAAATCAAATTATCATTAGTTAAATATCGTACACATGATGAAAGTCAATTTTCTTAAATGTCATCATCTGTAGTTTTTGTTTCTTTTTTCAGGTAGTGACCCTTTAATGGCGATGATATGATTGGGAGACATAAAAAATACCCCTAGACCCAAACTGCTTGAAAGACACCAGTCCATACACCAGCTGGAGTGTATCTCCTAGCTGAAAGGATTTACCTTGAATTTGCTTACTTAAGGAGAATCAGGCATGAACATACCAGTACTGAATTTCTCTTGTGACCCAAGAGAAATTAATCCCATACAAAGCTACACAACAAATTTGTCTATTACAAGGCATACTGATGGACGTTATTTTAAAATGAGTTAACTCTTGACTACAAAATATTCAAAGTAGCATCCTTGCACAGGGGTCGACCTAAACTTTTTTCTGGTGGCCAGCCGGGCCACCCGAGTATGATTTTTTCCAATTTCAGGTGGCCAAAATGTTGCATTAAAAAAACATGGATTTTAAAGACGCTATATAACACTGTGGAAGACCTGTTTAAAAAATTGTCGAACTTTGCTATCTGACAGTGTTTGAATGGACAAATAAACACCCTAGAACACAAAAGTTTGGACAGTTATTCCATCACTAGTACAATATGTGCAGATACAAACTGGCACATTAATTATTCTCAGCCGATAGGAAATTCTGCAACACAGCAGTCTATGGGGGAGAGCTGGAAAGGTCTCTCAATGATTTTCACTTTTTTAAAGCACTTAATGATTGTTTTAAACTGCAATTTTTTTCAGGGCTTCATTTTTAGACCGTATCAGAGACACTGGCAACATGGGGAATCATGAAGCTTAGATTTTTTAAACTGGAAACATTGTTATACAATTAAAACATTAATTTAACGTCCTAGACATTTGAATATAATTATACTCATGTTCTGCCCATCATCACCATCTCCATTTCTTTGATAATAAAATGTTCTTGATCATGTTCATTTAAGGGAGATATTGAGTGAGCACTCTGGAAAAGGGTGAACCCTTGAGTTTTGTGTCCATTGCGCTGTGTTTATTTTTTAGAGCAAATCATAAAATCATGCGCTAGCTATCACTTTTGCATTTTTTAATGAAGTCGTTCAGGTTGTACTTTATTCTAGCTACGAATCGTGTGATAATTCATAGTGGCCAGCCGGGCCACTTGATATGGCTTATCTTCGATTTTCAGGTGGCCCCACAGGATTTTTAGTGGCCGATGGCACCCAGGCCACCGCTAATTTCGAGCCCTGTTGCAGCCTTTACTTGATTTTAGAATAGTTTAACCCAAGTTGAGGACTACCCCCAATAATGTCATTTACCTTTAAAACTTCTAAACTGCTTTTCGGACACAGAATACTTTATGAGGGCCATGTTTGGAATCAGTGCCCCACCCATCTGGACCTGCATACACACTTACTTTAATGTTTCTTTCCTATCAGGTTGCCTCTGTATGACTTTAGCCAATGTGTCATACTCCTGTCTGTTCTTTCTTTCCCTCTTGGCATCAAGGAGTTCCGTCTTGCAGGCTGAAATCTTCTGGTGAGCATCTTTGATGCTGCGCTCTGGAGAGAATATCAGCGTGCAAAAGGCAATCAATGGAAAAATCAATTCCATAAAAGTTCAGTTGGCAGGAGAATGTTACCAATCGTGAGAATGAAATTGCATAATATAAACTGATATTTGGACAGTGAATTTTGCCCCAGTTGATTTTTTCAGCATAATCTCTGGTTTCCAAACGGGATCGTACACAAAGAATTAAACAATTTGTAATCAACTCATTACTCCAACATTACACAATGTTCTCACATGATATTCTGCATACCTATATGGGAATACAGGTCCTCGTAGTTTGTCATTTCTTTTGTGTTCATGTCATGAATAAGCTGAGTCCTCTCCATGGCAAAGTCCACTTGAGCCAGCATTGAAAGCATCTTTTGGTAAATGCCAGAGCTGTACATGAGTAAGGTAACACAAGAATAAGGTTAATAAATAGCATATATTGCCTGATGAACAACATGAAAAACCACACACAGTCTAACATTTGAGGACAATGGTAGCAACTGTCTAACATTATATCATTTATCTGGTAAAGGACCATTTATGCCCAAACAAGACATTTCACTCTTCTAGCATACAGATATACTATATTTAAACTGTTTTACACCAACAATAGTGGTCAAGTAGTCTTTTGAACATTGTGTATTGTACTATTTGACACAATAATCCACTTATACATG
>JZLH01S0035589.1:0-11623 GCA_001188425.1 Eucidaris tribuloides
ATAAAATCATGAAAATTGTCTCAACCAGCCATGCAAGGCCTTAGTTTAAAGCAAAGTTTATTTGCTTGAAATTGCAAATAATGAACATATTCTACCTACCCCTTAGGGTAACGTGGTAGTTATTATATCTGACTCGGTGCCGCCCTGTGGCGGTGCATGGCCTGATTTTGTGTCACTGCGCGGAGGTGGATGTCGTCTCTGACTCCACGGGCGTGGGCCTAATACTGTATTCGATGAAATCCGAGATTTCTAGTTCCCAGGCTTGCATGTATAACATGTCCAGCCGGCCCTCTCGTATTATTGGCGACAGGTATTTTGTAGCCCTATTGGCATTGTTGGAATACTTGCAGATTGAGCATGCATGCCCTTTTTATCACACCCGACGCAGCTTATTTGCTCGTTTCTGAGATCTGTAATTATTGCTCAAGCCATCACCGAACAAAATTTGGTAACCGAGTTTGCTGGTATATGCAAATTAGCATACATGTGATTTGAATCTCTGGTTAAATCGGCTCCTATGTAGTGCGTTAAAAGCCTCAAATTTAAAACGCTAAATTAAAGCCCGTTGCCCTTTTCATTTATAGCTGGATAAAAAAGCACTTAATTCATGCCCTGAGCAGCTGAAGTCAGCGACTTTGAACACTCTGGAGTTTTCAGATCTTTGCTGTGTATAAATGGGCGAGTTGTCCTAAAATAAGCAGAGTTCGACTTTAGGAATAATCCAGATGACCAGAGAAATACTTGGGTAGAGGATACTTTCATTCTGATTACGATTCTCTTCTCGTCCACTGAGTGTTCAACATGTACAATGTTATATGAACATGGTTATCATCTGACTGTGGTTGTAACCAACTACCAGTTTGGTAAATTTGGCTGCCAGTGCTGAAGACGTTCTGCATGCCCAAAAAATTCAAGGCTTATTGGGGTGGGTTCCATTAGTGCCCATCCCTCATATCTAGCTCGTCGTTCTTGTATCAAATGTCCACTCATGACCAAGTTATAGGATAGATCCATAGGCCGCTATGGATCAAATAATGTACATGTAGTGCCGTTTCAAACATAGCATGTATTTCATATTCAATATTTCGGTATTCATTGCTTCCACAATCCAATGACATGACGTATACAACTGTTTCAAACATGTATCACTGGCAAATATTCTACAACTCACATTAATTGGTCTGGAATTGAACATTCATAATGTCGGTTTTCGATGTTAGTAATAATACTAATCGTGGCCATGCGGCTTGTCTGTTTGTGAAGGGGCCAGCTTTATCATTCCACTTAAACAGGTTACATTATCTGTCCCGACCCAGCCCGTTATTGGCGACAGGGACTGGAGTTGCAGTTTTGCTCGCACGCGTGCACTTAGGCCCCATATAGCGGGAGTACTTGTCCCCTGGCCTGGATGCTATTCATTATACGCCGACGAAGCATTGGTCCACCTTAAAAGGCCGCTCCGCTGTTATACCAAGGTGACTCTTACTCTCCATGTCATGCTCTTACTCTCCGTGTGTTTGCAAAGCATAAAACACGCTTGCTTTGCTGCATGCTGCCCCGGGCTTAGGTCCGGATAACGGCAGTGAACTGCGTGCCTAGCCGCGCTAAGCCGCATTCGTAAATTCCTGGCGACTTCACGAGCCGTCCCTCGTTGTTGTTGTTTTGCTTTTCGGCTGTTGCCCGCGCTTTGCCGGATACGGCGTGTCTGTCGGCTACCGCGCTAGCGTCCGTTCGGCGGACTTCACGCCGTCCCTCAAATCTCTGCTTTGTTGGATGTTGCTTGTCGGCCCCACCTCGCTTCGACCTCCGCGGCTTAATCACAAGTGCTCGCAAGGTGCCTACTCGGCTAGCCGCATTCGATTCCGGCGACTTCACCGGGGCCCCTAGCCTCCGCCCAGTCCGTGTTTCAATGTTCGCGAGAAAAACTACCCGTCCACATGTCTTCAATATCCAATCAGTAAACCAGACAACGGAGAACCGAACATGTTTCCGTTGGTGGGATGGAGAGACGAAAATCACAATTTTTCCCGGTAGGTTTTGGCTGACGACTTCTGGCGAAAGTTCACTTCCCGCCCGGTGCGTAGAACGAAATATATGCTGCGCATGCCGTGGAGGGGCTAGGCCGTTCTCATTGTAAGAGTGTCTCGTAAATACGAAATAAAACTTGATTTAAATATGAAACTGTTAGAGGTTACTGAAGTACAATGTGTATCCCTTTAAATCTACTTTGTGATTAAGAATCAATGAAGCTTTCAACCTTTTCTACCTTTGGCAGATAATAACTATTAAAGTATGGATGACTGATATTCTATGTGTGGCTGCAAACCTTGAAGTTATTTATTTCCTGTAAACCAAAGACACGAGAGCACGACATGTATGTATCAGTTGTATTTATTTTAGATCCTTTATCTCATGTTTCTGCTGTGTGTGTACATTAGTTTCTCTAGCATGTATTTCATATACCATGTGACTTTACTATAACCAAGAGTTATTCGTTGTTGTAGATAATGCGGAGAAAAATGCCAGTCTTGTAATACGGCATTATTGTATCGCCATATGCCTGCCAGAAAGACAGATTCTGTGCAAAAGTCTATAGTGTTTATCTTTACTGGGCACACAACTTTTGGTTAACACTTAAAGATATAAAACATTGACATGTTAGTATTTATACAAATTGTTGTTTTTTAATTGTTAGTAATAATGTGGCAATATAAAAAAAAATGATGTGTGTCAAATAATTTTGTTAATGCAAATTACCTTTTTTTCCATGCAGTAGTTGTGTATTATCTGAAGAGTTCTGTTTTCATTATTTCTTTTTTATAGCTTCCTGTGTACCATTGTCAATTGAGATTTTACCAGCAATTCAGTTTTGTGAGTGATATGTTTGTTCAAATCAAGGACATTGTTTCATGTTGTGGTGGCCATGTGCTTTAAAAAAGATTGTGGAACATTGTTTCATTGTCATTTTTTTTATACTAGTGTTTACATGTGTGAAGTAAAATTTCTTCTTTGCAAGGTAAATAACTATAAGTGGTAAGTACAACCTGAATTATACAAGGAAGAAACAAAAGAAATCAAAGTGTCCTTTTCATTTTGGGTGTAAAATTCAACACTCAGTTAAACTACGCATGAATTCTAGCTTTAGGAGACACATAGTCAAAAGTAAGCATAAATTGTACCTTTAGGAGACACAGTCATAATTTTGCTAAATTTAGGTGACAGATTTCATCAAGCAGACTTCAAGGGGATATTTTGTGTCTGCTTTCAGGTGCTGGGCTTTTTTGGCTATGCTATATAGTTTTTTTTTTTTGGGGGGGGGGGGGGGTGGGCCGTCCACCGCGCGATCGTGCCGAAAATCGGCACACACATCGCCCATGACGTAATCTACAAGACTGTATAGTTAATTATTCGGAATTAATTTCATATCAAATAATTATGCTAATTTATGCATAAAATCATAATTAAGCTCTAAATCACTAATTAAAGCTCCAAACATGCTAAGTTTTTGGTCTCGACACTCTTTGTAGTGTTCTTAGCAAATGCACTTGAAAAAAAAATCCGGAATTAAAATTGATTTCCTATGTATTTTATTGTTTTTAAAATTTCTTATGTATTTCCTTGTTTTTTCGACCTTTTGTTTTTATTGTTTTTTACCTGAAATTTGTCGGGGACACTTCTGCGATCACAAACAGCTTAAAATTAATTAATTTCAACCATTAAAAGTAAAAATAATCATATATTTATGAATTTTGGCTGAAAACACAATTTGTATTGAAATTGTACAGGAAATCACGTTTTTGACCGATTTTTGGTGTGACATGCAAGTACAAAATGTACGTAACTTCAGAACCGCATACCCGGACGTCGCAAATTTGGTCTCAAAAGATGCGCAAGACTCGAGACTCGTTGCCGACATATTGCGCGAAACGTCGGGGCCTTTAGGGTTAAGGTAATACAGTGCACTCTTGATATAAAGAAGTCCTCGGGACCCATGAAATTTGTTCTTTATAATGAAACTTCTTTATATCAGGATTGCAGAAACAATAAAATACAAAGGAAATCCAAGATATGGGACCTGAGATTTTACTTCTTTATAATGAAATTTTGTTATATCAGTGTTCTTTATAACGAGAGTGCACTGTATGTCTCCTTTTAATACACGTTTCACTCACACTCACATATTATCACAGCTGTCTATGGAAGTGTCTCACAGAGGAATATATATATTTCAATATCATGCATACCTGTAATATGCATGTTGCAATGGTGCTGTGCTTGTTCTTTCTCTGTACTTTGTATACCACCCTTTTCTATGTTTCCAGATATGTGATAAAACTAGTGAGAGGTGCTATTGAGATATATTCACTATGTTTGTCACAAGATATGCACTATCTGCAGAATTACCGTATGCAAGGATACATGCACGTCATAAAAAAATTTACCCTTAAAATAAAAAAGACCAATACACTGGACTATATGCAATAAATGCACTGATACATCTAAATCTCACAGACAATGTGAAAAATGTTAGAGTGGTTGTTGAATGTTTGATGTTACAAGATCAATTTAAAACTTGGTCACTTTTTAAGTATCAAATAGTGAAAAGTTGATTACTAAAAAAGATTTTTAAGTGTGACAGTTTGACAGGTATGCTTAAAAAATGCTGTAAAATTAAAATACACGAAAGAAATAAACATTCATTTTGAAAGGAAAATAACATTGTTTTCATTTTTGAGGGAAAATCCCAGTTGATATTTTGCACCCATCTAATTTTAAACCAGAAATTGCATGAAGGTATTTGTGTAATTTGCTGAATATCTACATGTATATAAAATTGTTCTCTACGAAACTCACCAATAACAAATTTAAATCAATCTGGTTTAATACATCCTGAAGTAATTGTGAGGTGTGATTGCAAAATCAGTGCAATAAACAATAAAGACTGTTCATTTTAAAAGCATAGTGTTCTTTAATTAATAGGGTTCTTTAATTTTATTTTATCAATATTTTAAAGACCACCCACTCTCCTCCAGTATTCTTTGTTGCAACACTTTGTGAGCAGTGGAGATATAACATAAAATGTTTAATAATTCTAGATTTTTTAGTTGAAGAGCACTATTAATAAACATACAAATCAAGAACATGAACTTTGGAGTGTTATAATAGACAAAGGCTTACGTAACCCATAATTCATTTTGAAAAAAAAGAAGAAGATAAAAATAGAAATCTTGTGTGTGTGTATTTGTGTGTGTTAAAATCAGTTTAGAATAGTGAGAATACTGTATCATCTCATCATTTGATTTGAATTTAAATGAATTTTATTTGAAGTGAGTTTGTGTTCATTATAGTTACAATGTAATAGATATAATATGCCTTTATATTTATTTTTTTGTCAACACAAATGTTACAAACATAATAATGCACATATAAAACTAGATTAAATTTACAGTAATTGGTTGCACATCTTTTTAGGAGTGAATGCCAAGTGTTATGCATGACATTTTTTTCGTTTTTACGCAAGTTAGAAGCTTGAACAAAATGTAAAGATGTATGTACATATTTTGGATGTAATATTAAAAAATGTTAATATTAATGTAAAGATGCATGCAAGCATTTTACTTTTGCAATTTAGTTATGGTAGTTTGGTACATGTACAATTATATTGTTTGCAAATATTTGTTTGATGCCCTTTAAAATGATGATACATGCATGATGTGACTTCTATAATGTACACCGAGTCAGAAGTTGTGTAATGTATGAGCAATTATATAAATTGTAAACATTGATATGTGAATATTTTGTACATATTTATACATACTGTAATAAAAAATTTAATATACTAGATTATCAATATAACAAGACTAGTTTACAACAAAGTGGCTGTCATAGTAAAAAATGCATACTTATTTTCTTAATGCATTTGTCTGCAATTAGGGTAGGGCAGCTGATACATGGAATTCATTGACTTTCTTTGACCATTAATTGGACTAGATATTATATTCCATATTATTATTAAAAGCTACCAATTTAGCTTGATAATTCTAACTAAAGTGAGTTCAGTGTCTTAAATGTAAGGAGGCATTTGACTTAAAGTAAAATGACACTGTGTTACCTACAAACTACAACAACCAATGCCCATTAATATTATTTTACAACCTCTTTTATTTTGTAGAACGTTTGGCTACTACATGTAATTGCAATTTGAAACCCAATGGGAAATCCAGTTTGGACATATGTGCGATATCAAAATATTTGCCAAATTCTACAGAAAGGGAGTTATGGGTAGACAGAGAAAATCCCCAATAAAAAGCTCCATTGAAACTCAAAACTAAAACTAAAACTTGTGCAGTTGTAGTTTAAACCCGTCTTTGGTTGTTGAAGGCAAGGTTCACCTTGACGTCAAGTTGGTTTTGATAAAAGCAGAAAAATGAGAGAAACATATTAATGAAAGTTTGGCGAAAATCCACCAAAGAATGACAGAGTTATGAAGTTTCAAAAGTTCAATTTTGTGACGTCATATGCGAGCAGCTCCCCATATGTCATGTAATATAAATTCCATAAATTGATATTTTTAATGGTTCATGATAATTGAATGGGTTTTTTTTTCATAGAAGCCTGTATGAAATACTGTATACGTTATATATCTCATGATTTTGCTTCAAAATAGGAATTCGCGAGAGTATGTTTTCACGATTATATTGCATTTACATTCACTTTGTACAGGAATATCAGGAAGTGAAAATTTTCGCGTTCATTAAGTCGCGAAAATAAAACCACCGCAAAATATTCAGTATATACAGTAATGTTGCTGATAATATATTGAATGCACAGGTAATATCATTTGCAAATTTCTGAGAAAACGGCACTTTATGGAATTTATATCACATGACATATGGGGAGCTGCTCGCATGTGACGTCATAAATTTCATAACTCTGTTCTTCTTTGATGGATATTTGTAAAACCTTCATTCATATGTTTCTCTTATTGTTCTGCTTTTAATAAAACCAACTTGATGTCAGGGTGAACCTTGCCTTTAATTTCAACAGAGTTTTTATGGTTGAAGGAATTGGCAATTGAATTTACCGGTAATGCAAAGTCTGATGAAGAAGAAAGTAGTACCTGAATCTTCAAAGGCATTTTACAAATTCATTGAAAGAAATGTGGTGATTTTATCCTGTTTGATTTGGTGATAAGCAAATGAGTTAATGAATATGCTAAATAGAGTGTGAAACTTTGCAGGAAGGATCTGTCTTGAATTTGTTGAAGGAAAATCAAGCATGAACATACCAGCATTGAATTACTCTTGTGCCCGATAGAAATTAATCCCACTGAAAGGTACACAATTTGCTTGTCACAAGGGATACTGATGATCTTTCTCTTCAAATAAGTCACATTTGACCCCCAAATATTCCACAGCAGAATCCTTACTTGATTCTAGATAGTTTTACCCCAAGTTGAGGACTACTTCCAATCATACTACTTACCTTTAATGCCGAGTTTGAGAGAGAACAAAGTGGTACCTGAATCTTCGACATATTTGTTAAAAGAAATGTGGTGATGTTGTCCAGTGATTTGGTTTTGAAAGAAAAAACAAATCAAGAACTGTATTAGTGAATTTGGTTGGACATGTATATGAAATATAATGCAAGAATATGCCTTTATTTTCGTGGGAACTTCAGAATAGTGCGAAGTGATTGTAATTGAGTCAGAGGTTCATAACAAGGAGGCAGTCACCCATTCAAATTGATGTACATGTATTAAACTGAATTTCTCATTAAGGGCTTGTTATGGGCTCATTATGGGCTAAAGAATTTGTTTCAGAAAATATGGAAATTACTATACTACACCAAGTTTATTTGACATTCTCCATTTATGGTGTGGCCCTAATGGAAAATTGAAAAGTGGGGCATGTACAGCCCCTGGACAGAAGAATTAAATTTGACAAAAGTTATGGAGCTGTCTTAATTTCATAGGAGGAACAGTTGGAGGAAGGGGTATATATTTGTTCCTAAGACCTTGCTTGCTATATACTCACCTAGCTTATGCTAGTGTCTAACAGCTCATAAATAGTAGATGACAGCATAGTTCTGTGTATGTCATTGGCGATATCTTAAGTCTTTGTCTTTCTGTACCTTACCTTCATTGTACACAAGTTCCTCTTCGCTAGTTGAACATTTGAATACATTTTGTTTTGATCTCTTGATACATTGTGTAGCAGCTAGTGTTATTTGTGTGTGATTCAATGAAATGCTGGTAATGTGTAGATGATTCCATAAAATAAGACATTTGTTGGAGAAGTACTGCCGGACAAGCAATGAAATAAGCATAGCTTGAAATATTACTAAATTAATTATTGATAACGTGTTCCATAATTAATGATCCATTGTTGCATAATTAATTATCCATTATTTCCCTCACAGACTCACCGAAGAATAGCTGTTAAGCTGAAGTATGTGACCATGGAGAATATAAACAGAATAAAATTAAATTCATGTTGATGCTAACAAAAAGGATTTCTTTGCTGAAATCAAACATGTAGCATTAAAGGTGTCAAAGAGTGTTCATTAATTATGTATTTACAAGAAATAGCTAGGTGTACAATAATATATATATTTTTTGTATACAATGTAAGAGACTGTGTTGTATAAAGTAATGAATTTGTAAGTTATATTCTTCCATTGTAACCAGTATGTTCCTTGTGTTATCATTGAAGGTGGATTAAATTATATGAAGAGTTGTAAATATTATTTTGAAGTATGACGGGTTTGATTTCTTTCATTTGTGTGTAAACCTGAGAATGATTCCAAAAGGCAAGTGAATATTAGAACAGAACTGTTTGTACTCATGTGTGTAGGTGGGTGTGCTCCCAGTTGTATGTATGTGCATTTGTATGGTCAACTCTGCACAAGTCAAATCCATGTTCACTGAAAAAAAATCAGACTTGGAGAAAATTTGGTTTATTGGAAGTCAAAACAGTAGAAAATTCAGAAAATAGGAGTTCTATAGCCTCTGTCTTGGGTAATATTTGACTTATGTGACTTTGAGTTATGCAGAGTTAACTATAGTTGTGTTTGTGTTAATTGATATAAAAAAAAACAACAACAACACAGAAAGACTTGTTTTTCTTTCAGGACTTTCACTCCAATTGTCTTTAATACCATAATGTTTTTGTATTTCATAAATATTAAAATACAAAAATTTATTTAATAATGCCAGGAAAACATGTACTGCAGCCTCAATTGAACATATAAAGTTACATTAGGTTGAAAGCCAAAGTTCATTTTATATTTTGAATACATGTATACAATTAATATACACTGCAGATATGCAATATGCCAAATTCATTTTATCTACAAATGACTGCAATTCTGAATGCAAATGCATTTCATGTGAAATAGGAGGGCATTAAGTGTTTTACAAAGTCTATAAATTGACACATTTGCTTCTCAATGACGACTTTGAATATTACAATTCATACATACCCAACAAATTCAGTATATTTTTATTTAAGGCAAAGCTTACTCTTCTAGAAGATGGAAATTCATGCATAGTCAGTTTTTGCTCTTTTCTTTTGGTGGGGGGGGGGGGACAATTAAGGACAGTTGCACAAAGCAAGAACAATTCCGTATCATTGGCAGCATTCCTTGTTTAAGGGTTTATCTACACTTTTCAAAATAGTTCCCTGAGAACTTCAAGCTACTCTGAAAGTGGGTGCAATCACTGTACAAACTGGGCAAGAGATCTGCCCTACTTTGGCAAAATGAAGCGAGTGACAAATCAGTCAAATTTGAGTTACTGGTCTTTTTAGCTCACCTGAGCCAAAGGCTCAAGTGAGCTATTGCGATCGCTTTTCGTCCGTCGTCCGTCGTTCGTCGTGCGTAAACTTTTACACATTTTCAGCTTCTTCTTCAAAATGCATGATTGGATTTTGCCCAAACTTGGTAGGAATGATCCTTAGGGGGTGGGGATTCAAGGGTCCTCAAATGGTACACTTGGCCCCCCTGGGGGCCCAGGGGCAGGGCCCTAAAGGGCCAAAAGTAAGTAGTTTTCAAACATCTTCTTCTCTATATCCAGAAATAGTTTAGTTAAGCCACTTTGCGTGTAGATACCTCTATATGTGCTAAATTAATGTTCCTCATGGCAATGACCAGGGTGGCCCCGTTTGGCCCCTAAGGGGGGCCAAAGTTTGGGATGGGGCCCTATGGGAATAATTCACATTCACATCAATGGATTTAAACCAAACTTGGTGGGAATGATCCTTAGGGGGAGGGAATAGAGGTTTTCTGGAATGGTACACCAGGCCCCCCTGGGGGCTCAGGGGCAGGGCCCATAAGGGTCCAAACTAGGTAACTTTCTAACCACAAGCCCATTTGTAACCAAACTTGGGTGGTAGATGCATAACAGGGACCTTAATGTTATTTGCGGGTCAAAGGTCACATATGTGGGTCAAATGTAGGTCAAAGGTCAAATGAAGTCAACTGCTTCTTTGGTTGGTATTGGCCCGTTTGTGACTAACTTGGATGGTAGATGCTACATGTATAGTGACCTCAATGTTAAATTGAGGTCAAGGTCACATAGGTAGGTCAAAGGTCAAATGTTAAGATACTGTACTAGGGCGTGCCTTGTTTGTATAAAAACGGATGTTAGAATTTAATTAAACTTGGCAAAATCAGCTATATGGCAAGGGAATGCAAAGTTTTCCAAATGGTTCATTTAGCTACATGGGTGCCCAGATATCAGGCTCCAAGGGCCAAAACTATACAAATAGCTGATGTTTTTTCTATGCGTACCATAGAGAGTTTGCGAGACCTTAGGTGAGCGTCGTGCCCCCCGGGGCTCTTGTTGAAATGTCCTGACCATGCTGTTCCTTAGGAAAAATTTGCAGATCAAGAAATCATACAATTGGAAGATGTTTGAACAAAGATGCAGTGAAATTGCTTTGACGCCAATGAAAAGACACAAATTGCTCATTTATGAGAAATGACACTTTGGTCACAGGAAAAAAAAAAGGAGAAGAAATAATCGTTCTCTTGAAGGATATTTTGTAAGTGAAGATGCTGTGAAATTGCATTTATGTCAATGTAAATGACAGACACAAACTGCTCATTTATGAAAAATCACGCTAGTCACAGGAAAAAATTGGAGAAGAAATAATCACTCTATTGAAGGATATTTAAGTAAAGATGCTGTGAAATTGCTTTGATACCAATGTAAATTACAGACACAAATTGCTCATTTATGAAAAATAACACTTGTCCCTTGCTTTCTTTTACCAAGTATGGCATAGGTGTTATAATGACTGTACAGCCCTTTTGTAAATAAATGCATATCATATCTACCCTGTTGAAAGTAACTTACCTGAGAACATCATCGGGACTCGACCTCCATTTTGTCACTAGCATATTTCTATGTACTAGCAGTACACATGACCATCTCTTAACTTTGACTAGCTGTTAGGAAACACACTTTTAACCGGCCATCATCAAGTACTGTCTTTACCCGTTGAAGTCAAGAATGTCCCAACATTTGCTCCTGAAACAATTGCTCAGACAATTATTTCATGCACTAACCCTGACCTCAACCCTAACCCTAAACCCCTAACCCAAACACTAACCCTAACTC
>JZLH01S0035589.1:11673-32318 GCA_001188425.1 Eucidaris tribuloides
GGGGCGAGTTTAAATAGCCTAGGTGTACACACAGTAAGTCTATGGGAGAAAATGGGCAGGTGAATCCAATCAACTTACGATTTTCACTATTTTAAAGCACTAAATAATCATTTTGAAATACAATTTTTTGAGGGCGTTATTTTTAGACCTTATCAAAGACAATGGTGGCATGGGGAATCATGTAGCTCAGATTTTTTTAACTGTAGTAAATGTTAGCCAATACCTTTAACTTTGACTAGCAGTTAGGAAACACAGTTTTAACCGGCCATCATCAAGTACTGTCTTTACCAGTTAAAGTCAAGAATGTCCAACATTTGCTCCTGAAACAATTGCTCAGACAATTATTTCATGCACTAACCCTGACCTCAACCCTAACCCTAAACCCCTAACCCAAACACTAACCCTATACACCCTATTGCTGAACTGGAAACCAAATGGGAACCCTAACACTAGCTCAATATCAGATTTCAGTTGATTTTTTTTCCTGTAGGTCTAACATAACTGCAAAAATTTGGCAGGTACATAATACCACAGTTGGCAAAAATATTTCATTAATCAACCAGATATATAACTTGGTCAGGATGCGTGAAAATACTTTTAGGGAAGAGCCATGCAGAATCAGGGAGACTTGGCAAGTTCTGTAATCTCAGTGGAGACAATATGCAAGGAATGAAAGATTCAGAGGTCAAAGTTCATTTTTCGATGCACCGTCATCTTTGATGTCAAACTCTGATGCGTACAGCGTCTCCACATATTGCCCAATGACGTCACTGACTTCCCCCGTCACTTCCTGAATGATGTCATCGACGAGGTCATCGGATATCCTAGAAATTATGAAGAAAGAAGCAAAGCAAGGAAAATTCCATTAAGGTTTTGTCATTCTGTCTGAGATCACAGCTGTGTCTTTGTTCTAAATTGGTTGTTTACGTCACTGGCATATCAACATACACACATTTCTTTTTTAAATGTATGGTACCTTTTCTTCCTCGACATAAATTGCATTAAATGCCATAATCTCTCTTGAGAGGTAATTATATATAATGTCCCTCACAGTCAGACAAAAAAATACTGTACATAACTCAATCTCCCTTGGGTGACCATTACTGCCAGGGACAGAATTTCTTATTGAATCTTTTGAAAATCACAAAATAAATTGGGGGTACTAATAGACATGCAGTCACAACTTATAAAGATTATAATTGAGATTCCACTCTTTGCATATGAGTATTTACTCTGCAATAACCTCTTCTGCAAAAAAAATTAAAACACATTATATATAATAAACAATGCATCAGCTTGAATGGGCAGTGCTTGCAAATTATTAATTATGATTTCAGTCAATTTCAATTTGTTAAGGCAGTAGCAAGAGATTTTTGAGATGTCTCCCCTGGTATACCTGATATTTAGAAATCTGATCTAATATATGTATTCAAGCTTTATGCCAGTATTGAATTTGACATTCATACACTTCTAAACAATTATCTCAAAATATATTTTCACTGGATAACTGGAAATGTCATATTCAAGAAAATATTCCAGATTGTCATGTTTAATTTGACTGCACTGATAATTATGGTTACAGTGCTGACACCATATTTCACCACATTGGGTTATCTCCTGCTAAAAAACTTAATCTCACCTTTCAACAAGTTTCCATGGATCGAAAGTGCCATACGGTTGATGGGACGTTCTCTTCAGATGATTTGTAAATATCTCCCTGTTCTCCTGAATCCTCTTCATCATATCTGTCGGAACGAACACAGGTATCTGGCGATTCTCCAAACTGTGATGCGTTGAAGAAACAGGCGGTCTTCCAGCTGCGTCTCTCTGAGAATCTGTTACTGGAATTGAAGATGATGTGATGACAATGTGCCGCAGAAGATTGTCTTCGTCGTCATCACCGTTGTCAAAGTTTGGCTGTGTTTTGTTGACGTCCTGCTTCCCATTGATGTTAGTTTCATAGACTGTCTCTGGTTTTGATTTGATGAAACACATGGCTGTATGCTGAGCTGGGATGCTGTCAACCCTGTCAAATTAGTTCAAATGATATTAAAAGGCACTAATTTTCAACGACTCTCACAGATTGCTACAAAACTAACTAGAAATATCACTGAAGGTGATTAATCGCCGTGCCCTATCACGGCGCAGACTTATTGCCATAAAATGCTGTTACCATGGCAATGCAGTTTCCGACAAATTCAAAAAATGTGTCTTGCATGTCTTCACCCCAAGACCGATGTGTGTTCCAAATCTCATGAACATTAGACAAAAACTGGAAGTAGTTCCATCCACAATATTTTTACTAATTTATTGACATAATATGCTGTTACCATGGCAAAACAGTCTCAGACACATTCAAAAAATGTGTCTTGCACATCATCCACCCAAGACTGATGTATGTGCCACATCTCACGAGCATTGGTCAAAAACTGAGGAAGTAGTTTGATCTGCAAGATTTTTAACAGAACATATCATATGCTGATTCCTATACAGGGTGGCCCAGAAAGAATGCTACGAGTATGATCGCTAATTTCTTTACCATTATTGGCAAAATGTCATTAATTTTGTTTCGTTGGTTAGCATTCCAGGCTTTCATAAAGAAGACGATGCTAGCTACATCTCCATTGTCATCGCGGTTTGTCTGGTATGGCAAGCTCAGAGGCCAGAATATCTATGCGTTCCGATGACCGCCGCTGTTGAAAAATTGGCAAATTTGGGAAATTGCATTGCCTCCGAAAAATGGCCCTAGAATCAAAACGCCTTACTCAAAATCAATGATCTTGATATCATTTTATTGGAAAAAGAATATTCTAACCAACAAAATAAAATTAATGACATTTTGCCGATAATGGTGAAGAAATTATCGATCATACTCGTAGCATTCTTTCTGGGCCACCCTGTATAACCCCTTGGCAGAGGTATAATGATACAAGTAACAAAACAGATCTAGCAGTAGTCAAATAACCATCAACACCAACTTGTCACATTTTGAATAATTACTTTTAATTACTTAGTGGTAACATCAAACTTTGTTCGGCATACAAAGTTCAACCTGACATGCCTGAAGGGAGCGTGTTAGTGTATCATTAAAAGCATACACAAATGTGCTGGCCTGTGTACATGAGGCGTATCAAGAACAGTTACACATAACGTACATATCACACGACTTGTTCTCTGATTGAATAACTGTCTGTAATTGACAGTGAGAAGAATTTAAAGGCATTGTATAACAATGTTTCCAGTCTAAAAAAATCTGAGCTACATGATTTCCCATGCTACCAGTGTCTCTGATACGGTCTAAAAATGAAGCCCTGAAAAAAATTGTAGTTTGAAACGATCATTACGTGCTTTAAAAAAGTGAAAATCATTGAGAGACCATTCTAACTTTCCCCCATAGATTGCTGTGTTGCAGAATTTCCTATCGGCTGAGAATAATTAATGTGCCAATTTGTATCTGCACATATTGTACTAGTGACAGCATAACTGTCTAAACTTTTGCGTTCTAGGGTGTTTATTTTTCCATTCAAACGCTGTCAGATATGTAAGACAGCAAAGTTTGATGATTTTTTAAAAGGGTCTTCCACAGTGTTATATAGCATCTTTAAAGCAGACAAGAAGAAGTATCAAAATCCACTCTTATTTCAAGTTTACAGATATATTCCAGAATAAGTTGCTATTGCATTCAAATTGATGAATTTTTCTGTCCCCAGAAAGCGATTAACGAGATATTTTTATATAGATCTATTCTATTCTACACCCAGCAAGCCCGAGTCAAGCTTTCTTGTCATTAAAAACAACCTTTGTTAAAATGTATGAATAAAATATTACTAACCAGTCAAATCCAAAATATATGGATATTGCATTTCTGAGGATAGTGACAAGAATACACCTTTATTGACTATCTAACTTGCATATATTACTTTTTGCAATATCAGGCAAGCCTTGAGAAAGATTTGCAGTTGTCATGAATAATCTTTGTCTACACAATATTTGCATAAAATTTGAATTTGGAAGAAACCCATGTCTGTTGCAGAAAATTGCACTTTTCAAATCAACTGCTTTGCATACCTATCCATCTGCTGTGCATCTAATGGAGTTCCCTTCATCCACTGCTCATGCCTGACAAAGTCTGCAATTTGACCTTGAGATGACCTCGTGACCTTAGGGTCATCGTACCACACCTGCTTCCATCGTCTTCTGATCCTGTCTTCTTCAGCCTGTCAATCAAACAAAAATGAACAGTCTTACAGATTAAACAGGGAGATAATTCAGGCAAAGAAAACATACGAGATGCAACAAAAAGAAATGAGACAGTGATAGCCATGTCTATAAGGCAATGTCAATCGATCGACCACTGATGTCATTGTGTTGGACATCTCATCAACATTCTGCCTTAATATTGTTCACCTATCTCACTCTGTGCCTCTTCCTCCGGCTGCTGTGTGGCATGTCCGTACTATACCCCGTCACCAAACTAGAGGTAGCGCCAAAAGCATGGAGCCAGGAATCAATCTAAGTTCCTGGTTCAGTTCGGTTGAGGCCCAACCAAGTGTCATATTAAGAGGCTTATGGAGAAAATGCAATTCTGTGGGAGGCATCTTCTCCATAAGCTTCCTGGGAAGCTTGAGACACTCGGTTGGGCCTCCACACAACTGAACCACAAACTTCAGATTCATTCCCCACTCCATGTCTGTGCTACGTCTAGTTTTATGACTAGGCATAGCAGGCATGTCTCTCAAAATTTCCCGAAAAAGAAACAGAGTGACACAAGTGAACAATATTACACGGCAGAATGAGATGAGATGTTGCATTACACAATGACATGGATGGTTGTTCGATTGACATTGCTTCATAGGTGTGGCTGTCATGATCTCATTTCTTATTTGTCACACACCTTGTATTTTCCACATGAACACAAAACCAGATTCTGTTACTTATTGGTGGCTGACACTCGAATCAAGTTCCTTTTTCATTGTCAAAGTAATTTGCTGACCAGTTTCTGGTCTTAGACAAGACATTTTATACTGGGAAAGACACTACAATGATAAACTATTAAAGAAAGAATGATTCCAACTTATTGATATAAGCTTGAAATGTGACTCCAATAATGGCTAATTCAAGTCAAAAATACTACAGGGACTTTAAGTTGTTTTTATATCTTTTCCAGTTCTTCAGCATCAATTTTTATCTTGTTTACGCTGTTGTCAACAATTCTCCATGGCATTGCAAAAACGTGTGACATATGAATCTTTCTGTAGTAACACAGAATTAAATCAGAGTTTTTGTTGTTTACAAATCAACAAAACTTCTTGTCACATTTTCTCTGCTTACCATGACAGCATTGCGAACAGCACATTTGTACAATTTTTGCAATTTATTTATTGATTGAATTTGTACCCCAAGCAAACAATTTCAGTTTCTGTACTCCAATGTGCCAGGTATTTGAAACTTTTATTAATTTGTATACAACAGGATAAACTTAAAACAGGGTATTATACAGTACAAACTTTCACACTGCTTAATACTGATATTTCATAATGTACTTTCTAGAATTTGAAGGGAGTTCTGCTCAGATGAAAATACATGTTGCAGAGACTAACTTGAATAAAAAAAATGCTGTTATAAAATACAAGTCAAAAATGAGTGCCCACCAAACACATACACAAACACACACACACAAATCACAGAAACATTAAACAAAACATCTAACCTCCATTCGTTCCAAGTCCTGTAAGATGTTCTCTAGCGTCGAAACATCTTCTGTGACCTGCACTTGGCTGGTTGCCTTGGCAACCATGTCCATCTTCTGTAACTCATTGACAGCATCATCCAAAATCTCATCAACTAACAGGTTGGTTATTTGATCTCTGGTTTCCTGCAATGATGCAATCAAAATAAGGAATGTAGGAAGTCAGCCAAGAAGCAAGTTGCTTGCAAATTTAATCAAATGATTTCTTCTAAAATGTTGGTTCCAGGACAGTTGCTCCGGCAACAATTGCTCTGATGACTATTGCATAAACTAACCATAACTCCAACCCCAACCCCATAATATATTGAATCAGAAACCCAAAGGCAACCTTAACCCAAACTCACTGTGTTCCGAGATATAATCCCCAGAGCAACTGTTGCCAGAGCAATAGTTGGGTCATAGCAATTTCAAACACACTGTAGACATTACACAGGCCTATAAGTAATACTTTTTTGTTTGAAGTTTGTGTGATGCTTTGTTTACTGAAATTTGTTCACATCACATGATATCATTTTCCACTTCAAATTACAAATTTCACACTAAAAATTAGATTTTTCAGTCATGTGTCGTACGGTGGGCCGCCTTTGCGTTAAAGGCACCACAAAATTAGAAATTTTGTCACTTCTTGCATTTGAACGAATAACTCCAAAAAGATACTTATCCAGAACCAACAAAGTATAACATTTTCTGAAACGCTTATACTGTACAAGAAATCTCAATCAGCCCAGGTCAAGTTGCCTATATACAGGGGTGTTAAAAAAAATAAAGGTAATATCACAAAAAATGTATAATTTGTGATATGATGACAACTCATTGCACCGTCAGTATTAATCATGGCTCAAAATTGGATGTCATGGTGTGAAAGAGCACACTTCAGCTTTAATAAAACTGTATGGTTTACTACTTGTCGAGATTTCGAGATGTAGTGATCAAAGGGTGTGGCAAAATATGTTAAAAAATTGTGTTGCGATTTGTTTACTAATAACATATAATTACAACTAATTAATCGAAATTAGTTTACTAAACCTAATAATCAAATTTTAGAGATTAAGTATAAATATTGTTTAATAAATGAATCAGTAGAGTGTATTTAAAAATTTCAACCAAAATGTAGCCCTGAAGTGAACATACATGTGTGTCCTTACATTCAGTACTTTCATGCTTCATAATGTGTACAAGTCAATGGCAAGCATAAGCTACACCAGTCATTAATTAAGTAATTAGTGACCTTGAAGACAATTAATGTCACTTTTTCTTTTGAGAATTGTTAAGTACAACATGTGTCAGGTTAGTCAGATGCATATCATAACTCCAAGATAGCTTATCTGCTGCAAATAGTAGGAAAAATAAAAGTGTACAGTTGAATTTGCAATTTCCCCATAGGGTTTGTACAGCTCCTCCACCGCTTATCCTCCACCGCTTATCCACCATATTTACCATCGTTAACATTTTTGCATTTTTCACTAATTAAACAAAGTGTCATAGAAGATTGTTACTCAGATTTGAAAAGCTGAGTAATTTTGCTGTAGAATGAGCCCAAATTCATCATAATTGGATAAAGAATAGCTCTGGGACAACAAGTTGAATGAAGAAGAGGACTAAAAAATGTAACACCACCAGGTATTTGGGGGTCCCACCATACAACACATGACCTTTCACAATATAATGCACATTAACAATTATTTCTCCCTCACGGTATGTTTATCAAAATTTGTATGAGATGTAACAGTTCCACCATCATAACAAAGTTAATAGGGTAAAGTCTTCCACAATTATAACCAAATAACGGTTACATTTCTATTTAAATTAATGTCACAAAATATTAATTAGTGAAGTTATGTTTTCATTTGAAGGGTTGACATACCATTTTAAATTGACATAAATTACCTTTGAAGGTTTACTAGGTCTGTCTTCAAGATCCTGACTCCTCAGTGGTATGGCATCGTGTCCTCTGTGCAATCTTGCCGATGCAGCTTCATGCGAGTTGGTATCAGCTCCATCAAACTCCACCCTCCTTCGCACATTTTTCCTGCTGGGTTGAAAATAGTCATCCATCTGAGCGGAGCTTTGCACGTTTGACGAACTCTTCCTCCCAAGATGCAGATCAGACTCAAGACAATCGTGGCTACCATGTCTGTCACTACGTTCAGGGTGGCGTATTCCTTTCTCACCCGCATTCCCCAAACTGGTTGTGCTACTCAGTCCACTCAGTAACTTCCTTTCAACCCACATGGCTTTCTGTCTGACTTTATCATCCGATTCCGATTTGCTCCTTTCGTTCAACCATAACATCCTATTTTGACTTGTTCCATGTTGGTCGCTTATTTCAGCTTGTCTTCCCCCACATTCTAGCACACTATCAGTATCTGATTTGTCTTCCTCTCTATCATCGTGACTGTGCTGAGGTGGCCGAGCAATTCTAGACACACGCTGGATTCTGTGAAAGCTTTTGGGTGTACCTGGTGGTGACCACACTGGTTTTGTCCTCTCTGTTTTCGTCACATTGGTTTTTATAGATTCCTGTGAAATTTTAGCTTTGATCTTTGAAGACTGGGTCGCAACGGCAAAGTGCATGTCACCAGCTGGTCGACTGATTTGCTGAGGGTGCTACAAAAAAAATTGAGTTAGAGAGAAAGAAATGAACTTCATTGATTATCATTTGTGAAGACTAAATTGATGGCACTAACTAATTTTAAGAAACAATTATTCATGTTTCAAACACTCAAATTTGGTACATACATGTATGTACTTTTATGTCAATAAATTACAAGTTATCCCATTGGAGACGATTTGATTTCACTATAATACGCATTTTCCATAGACACCAATACGAGTTAACTCGTACTTAGTCTCCAATTGGTTAATATTGGTTGTACACATTTACAACAGCCGTTGGTCTGGTCTATATATAATTTGTGATTTGTAATTATGTGCTATTGCCACCAACTTTGGTACACAGATATCTTATTATTTTATTCAATAAAATGCATACTTTTTATTTCAATTTTTGTTTTGTAGTAATTGCTTATTATATGCAAATCTATGCAAAATTTAAATTTATACTTAAATCACAAAATAAAGCCTGGATGATGTTTATATTTAGCACAAATGTTTATTTTGGGATCAAACACAAAGTAAACAACTCAAATAAATAGACTTGGGAATTCTTATATTGTTTATTGTTTTGAAAATCTCTGATGTATGTTTCTTTGTTTCTTGAACAACTAATAATGCCATAGAGTAGAGACACACACAAACTAATGTAGAATTTGCCAAATTTGACCGACATGTGACAACAAATTATAATGCAACACCTGTACCATAGGTCTGATCAATACGTATTTGGTTCCAAAATGTGTGGGAACGATGTGAGATAAAAGTCATGAAGCCATATTGACCAAATCTCAGCAGTAGTGACGTAACGGATAAAAATCAGTCTAGATAGGGTTCAGATTTATTTGTTACCTTTGGTTTCATTGGAAGAATTAGCCCAGTACAGGGCAAGGCTCTTGATTTCTTATGGACAGGTTTTCTTTGCCTGGTGGTAGTTGTCTTGACAACCTTTGGACTTGGAAGTGGGCTTTTGTCCATCTTAGCCATTGTCTCTGCTCTCATCAAAGCCTCTAACCCAGCCTTCAAGGTAGCAGTCCTGTCTGGCGAACTCACTGATGTTTTCTCCGCAACTGCATGTAGGCAACATGAAATACAATGGACTGATAATAAACAATGACTCATGGCTTTGAGGTTGTTAATCCTATGGCATTTTAATTGTAATACCATTTATTTATTAATCTATTTACAATTGCTCATTTATTCATTTATTACTTTCTTTACTTTTTTATTAATCTATTCATAATTGTTCATTTACTTACATATTTATTTATTTATTTATTTATTTATTTATTTATTTATTTATTTATTTAAGTATTTATTTATTCATTCATTTCTTTGTTTTGCTCAGGTTGACAAAAGCAGTTTTAAATTCATTCTCAGGATACTATGAGTACACACCACACATGCAATTGAATTAAATAGAAAGAATCAATTAGTTTTCATGACTTCTTACATATAGAAATACTGTAACATTTCAAATGTTCCCTCCGCTTTTTTAACATACATTCCGCTTAACGTGAAATAGAAACATGTTCCTACATTTCTATGTAAGATGTAATGAAACTATTTCAATTACCCCTCGCAAATTTGGAATGTCAAGTATTCACTTCATAGATATCATCCACACACAGTATATGGAAATTGTATGAAAGTTCAGATCAAATTCAATTTGAATATTGATGTCAAAAGTTATACCTTGCTTTGAGAGAACATTAATTTTTTCCATACAAGTCTTCAGTTCCTTGTTGAGCCGTGTTATTTCACGTGCTTGTCCATCTTTGTCAGTCTTTGGTGATTTTGATGGCTGAGCCTTGGTATGAACTGAATCTACCTGTACTTTTGTCCTCTCAAATTCCGAATAATCCTGCGGCTTCGTTTTCAAAACCAGAATCGGTGACTGGTCCCTCCAGGGTGATGTTCTGAAATTTCTCCTGACATGTTTGGGAGGTGGCGTTTGCGTTTTCACAGACTTTTTATTGACATTTTGTCCATACCGACTTGTTGGAGGTTGTTGATTCCTTTCAGTTTTCCTGTTGCTAATTTTCTTCCTCGCATCCTTCTTTGGTTTGGGTGCACCATCCTTTTTCTCCGCCTGTTGCTTTTGATGTTGCTGCTGCTGTTCGCGAATTTTATTCTTCATGTCGCGTCTTGCCAACTGGATGGCAAACGACAAGTTCTCTTTCGAGACGACACTAAACTGTACCGGTTCCGGGGCTGGACTCGGGGCAGTCGTCCCACTTTTTCCATCGGCAGTTTTCCCCGCCAGCCTCTCGATGACTACAGGCCCCGGATTGTGAAACTGCGTCATCATATTCAAAGGGTGGCTGGGGACGTTTAGATTGAAGAGGAGCTGATTCTGTTGAAGCATGTTGATTATTGATTGGTGAACAGTCAACAGAAGTTCAAATGGAGTCCTGTAAAATGTAAAAATACATCATGGCAATATTAGCGACCTCCTCTCTGTTATTTCCACAAATAAATCATGGGTCATTCAAAAAATATCTGGAATAAATATTTTCCCAGACTTTCACTTCCCAGAAGAAATGACTAAATTCCCTGACTTTTAGCTTTCCCTGACTTTTTACTTCTGGAAAAGTTTTTTTTCAAATTCCCGGACTTTCCAGAAATTCTCTGACCCATACAAAGGCTGAACCAGTTACCAGTACTCATTCTTCTTTGTGAGCTCATTCTACACAAGCACCATAAGCCAGTCCTTTAGTGGACTAGTAGCTGTGGACTAAGTGTAGTTACCTTATCTTACACTATGATTTAGTCTCTAGACTCTAGAGTAATGCTAAACAATTTTTTACCACCCACATGAGCACGGTTCTTGATACCGCTGGGTGTGCGGCATGCAGCATACATGGTCGATTCATGGGCATAGGCACTCAATTCATGGCATTTTTGTAGATAATTTTCAAGTATTTTCAGGATTATAAAATGTTACATAATCACCCAAATAAACATGATAAGATTATGATCTTAGGTTTACAGTGAAATTTGTTAACAGACAGCAACAATTAAGATTGAAAATAATATATGTGAATATGAATTGCATTACATGGTTGAATCATGGGCAGGTTACTCTACGTTCTTTCACGGAATGCTATCTCGGCGCCAATTTATTTCCATGCTGTGCAAAGCTAGGGCCACTTGGGGCCTTTTATGCAGCAGTTGGTTTCCTTTAGAATAGTTTGGTTTGCCTTTGTTGTCCGGGGGGGGGGGGGGGGGGGGTAGGAGGGGATTATGTTGCACACATGAAATTCCAGGAATTAAATTTTTGGTTAGTATAGGCCAATGCCCGCACAAATTTACAAGTGTATTTATGCCCTAGGATTAGAGTTAAGGTTGAGCTAACCAACGTTTAGAACCAATGGGTAGTGAAGACCGGTGCCTTTTACAATCGCTCGCGGTAGTTGTTTGTACTGTTTTTTTCTGCAAGACATGAATTTTGTGGAATGGAAAATTTATGTATTGTACAAAAGCCATGTAAAACATCTTTTTGAATATTTGAATAATTGCACTTGATTTCTTCAGTTCAGGCATGAATGTTTGGCTCAAAACAGTTTTTAAAATTGGAGCCCAAAATCCAGCGTTAATGCCGTAAAAACATAAAAAATGCAAAATCCAGGAAAATACAGAATTATTTTCAAAACGATAAGGAACGATTGCTTGCTCAACGGCTATTGTGATCGACAATAGCGCGCATTGCATTGTGGGATATCGAACGCAAGATCAGTACACAACAAGATCAGGAACGTGCTGGTGCGTGGGCCTTCTTATTAGATTGCAGTTTTCAATGGGCGAACGAGGTGCACTGCGCGTAAACAATCCCTGACCTAGCAATTTCTCGTGAAGTACAAGTTTGTGGTTTACATGAGCCCGGTGCCGACTCGTTCTAACTGGACTTTTGGCGACAAAATCTGTACGATCCGCATCGTACAAGGGAATTGACGTGATGTCAGGATGACTGCGCGCAGTCGTTACAATGACTTGAAAAATCATCAAATCACGCCTAATCTGACAACCTCAAGATCATTGTCTCGCTTCTGCTACGTGGTTTACACATTTACCCTGTGACTGACGACACGGTCATAACCGAGAGTACCCGAGGTCCAATCCTTTTCAGGATCTATCTATAACGTTAAGACTTTTTTTTCTAAAATGTTATTAAATTTAGAGATTCTTTGTAATTTCCTAGCACTAATTTTTACGCAGACCGAGTATTTTAGCCAGTTTACTTATGCAAACTGCGTTAACCGAATGCTATTTGAAAGCCTTTCGCGACAGAATTGAAAAATTTGATTTCCCCGGCCATTCGGGGGACCGTGTTACCGCGCGCATTGCCATTGTCATCGACATTCCAGGAATTTTTGGTTGGCAACGGAAGTAAAAAAAAGTCACGAAAATCCTGCTCTCCGATTGGTCTCTGCCCAACCGTAATAAACCCATTAGCACTTGACTGGATTTAGCAGCTCGTGTTAGCATTTTTTGACTCAGTCTTGACTCATGATTCACTCAGACTCGGAGCATTCTGAAAGAACTGTCATGACGACAGTGCAAGCTAAACAGGACAAAATTTATAATACATGGGACTACAGTACAGTATTCAACTCACAGTCAGACAAAAACTGTTTTTCACCTTACGATTTAAATTCATCACTTCACCAACACAAAAGGATATATTGATAATTCATAGATACTCATCATACCTTCATAAGAAAATGTTTTCCCGTTCTGTAAAAACAAATCAAAGAACGTGACTTCTCGTCACAAAAACACCCACAATATTTTCAAAATTCTCTCAGCAGCGCGCGTGTGTGATCGGTCAAAGGTTACAAGCAGTGTGCGCGTAATTTGCGCGCACACTTTTTCAGTTTGGTGGGCTCAGCAGCACGCACGTATAGCTGTAGTCTGGTCACTAGCCATTACTTTTAAATAAATGAATCAACTGTAAAGATTCATGTATCAATCAATGAAGGAAATGGCAAATGAATCAATCAATTATTCAATCAAGTAATCAATGTCAATAATAAAATAAGTAGATAAATTATACATTCAAATAAATATATAAATAAATAAAATTAATAAATAATTTGATGGATGCGTGAATGAAAAAATGAATAAATAGAATATAAAAAAAAAAAATCAGTTGAGTAATGTTAAGTGCATGGTTGGGCCATTGAATAAATATCATTGTGTAGTTTAGAGGTTTCGTTCCAGGATTTAGGCTGAATAGCAGTTTATATTATTATTTTTTATTCAATTTCCTGATGCTGCAATAAATTAGCATTCATTTGAAAATTTCACAACAATCCCAGTAATTTGCAACAATATCCCTGAATGTATTCCTTTTTTTAATGAATATCTCATTCTGTGTAGGTATATTGATTGATTTATTATTCATCATTCATTATCTTAATGCCGACCAACATGTTTCATCTGACAATTCTGAATGAGACTAGTTGTGCTGTCCAAGAATTGACTATCTGCAAGTAATAACTTGATCAGAATCCACAAATGTATTCATGTTTCCCATCTGCTTCTCCCAAATTCAACAGTTCCAATACCAATATGCTGAAAGAAAAGGGAATAATAAAAAGCTATTTAGCTGAAAAATATTTATAACATTAGATTCATTTAGCCATGTTACATTAGTTGTCAATCTCATCAATGATGAGTTGATGACTGTAGGAATTTATGAGTTGTTAACTTGTTATATTACCAATAATGATGTTGAAAGAATATGTTGTTTTATCAAAATATCAAATAGTTACATACAACAAAAATTGATCTTGATTGAACAGTACTTTATTGAATTATCCATTTATTCTGTGAATTTTGATATTTCTTTTTAAATAGAAAGATGCAAGATGACATAGATAAAAGTGGTCTAAAATCACAGCACACAAACACAATGAAAATACAAAGGTACAAAAAAATGTTCATCTACCAACATTTTTTCTCAGCTGTGCAAATCGATAATTCAGTGTTCATATCAAATTCAGGTCAGAGCACACTGGGTTTCCAAAGTTTATTCACAGGAATTGTTTTTTTTTTTTAGGGGGGGGGGGGTTGGATGGTGATGATGGTGTACGACTGGACACAGTAGTAGTTGTAGTGATTTCGTTATCAATACGAAAGTTGGAGAAGGAGGGTGTGGGACGAGACGTATGCACAATGTTCTTTTTTTTTCTTTATGTATTTATTAACGTATATGCAAGTTAACATACAAACACAAAATGCTTACAGTAATGCCAAAATGCATGTAGTAACAACAAACTTATGCACTAATGAATAATAAGCTAACTATACATAAAAACACACACAATTAAGAACAAATTGTGTAAATACTAACTGACTAAGAACATGACTGGTACAGATATAACAAAGAATCAGGACTAAGCCTGAGGCCTTGTAGTTTCAATTGAAAAATACCATTTTTTAAAGTGAACACCCAATTTATTTCTTTTCTCTACAGTTTGGAGATTCTATCTTTTTTATCTTGTATTGTTGGTAGGTTTTTATCTTGTGCAAAAAGGCATTGGTACCAATGGCATTGTGAAATATCTTAAAATAAAATGAACGTACTTGTGTTTCAATTGTACAGCTAAAATTACTGGAGTGATGTACTGACCAATCCATTTGTTCTAAATTCTCGTTGAGAGCTTCATCCCATCTTCTTTCAGCCTTAGTTGGATCGACAATCTTTAACAGGCTCTTGTAAGAATATCGTGGAACCTTCTTAACTCTCAATAGATCTGTTACAATCTTGTCATGTACAATTTCATCAACCTGTGCAATATTATCAAACCATGATAGATAAATGCCATTCAGAAGACTTTCATATTTTCTTCTGTCCCGAATAGGTAAATCATATTGAATTTCTAATTCCTCAAAAGTTTTCACACGATGTCCCTGGTACAAATCTGAGACCAGACAAATTCCCAGACAAATTCCCCTCTGGAACCAGATTGGGTATTAAAAATAAGGTCGATGCTTTAACGATACCATCTTATTCCACCACAAGAAATCCTGGAAGTGCATGGAAATTATTCAAATTAAAATCAATCAAAGTGTTTTCCTTAATTGTATAGAGATTCTTTATAAGCTGGCGATTTTGTATTTTATTGAGAACACATTTAGGGGGAGAAGTCTTAAATAACACTGTTTTGTCCTGATGGAAGTGCCTCAAAAATTATAATTCCGCATTCTTCCAAAAACTAGTGTACTGAGGGTCCAAGAAATATTTGACCCACACCATCCTTTGAGCATAAGCATAAGTTTCGGGGTCAATCATACGCAAGCCACATTTATCAAAACAAGTAATTCTCTTTTGACCCTGTCATTTCCATTACTCCAAATAAATGTAAAGAGAATCGTATTAAGCTTTTTAAAAAAAGACCTTGGAATTGGAATGCATAGCACAGAAAACAAATATAAAGTAACTGAGGCAAGACTAAAGCTATAATCACTGCAATTTTGCCTATCAAGGAAAGTCCTCTGTGATTCCAACAATGTATTGTTTGTTCCATTTTTTGCAGCTTTGGCCTGAAATTAAGCTCATATAAAGAATTGACTTGTAAAGAAAAAGAAACACCCAAAGCTTTAAAAGATTGTGTGCGCCATGTTAGCCCATTCCTCAAAAGGCTTCTGAAGGATATTTTTATCCCTACCAATATGAATAGCTTCACATTTACTCACATTTATCCTACAGCCTGAAAAGTTTGAGAAATTGTCCAATGTTTGGAACAAATTGACGAAACTGTCATCATTACCATCAAGGAAACATATCGTATCATCTGCAAATCAGGCGCGGTTCTAGAGTAAAAGTTTTAGGGGGGCTACAGGGGGGCTTGACGGAAAGATGCGACGGAGCGAAGCGACCGAGCGGGGGTAGGGTGTGAACTTTTTGAAAATACACAAAGAAAAGACGTGATTCTGCGCATGGTAAATTAATATTTCAAAGGTATATTTTATGAATATAATTAGGGATTATTTTCAAAAAGATTACAGGAAGTATGTGAAAACTGTAATTGGGCAGTGATAGAAGGAATTCAACCTGCGAACGGGGGGAGAGTGTGGGAGGGGGACACCCCCTCCCACGGTAGGAACTTTTTGAAAACACGCATAGGAAAGACGTGATTCCAGGCATGGTAAATTCCTATATTTGAAGGTATCTATTATAGAAACAGCACCAAAACCTGACGCATCTTCTATTATCTATTATTAGTCATATTATCTATATAGAAACAGCACAAACCTGACGCATTTTTTGGCGATAAGCCGGAGAGGCATGTGTGAACATAGCCCGATAGCCGGGGCGACCGTCGCTTTGCTGGTATTACGTACATACGTAACTGGAGACAGTGTTCTTATCGCACTCGCTGGTCCTGTAGAATAAAAAAGTCGCAGCCGTTACCGCGTTCTCATTGGCTATTTCGTCGTTTGATATTTTTGCGAAACTATTGCGAACACATAATTAATCGCCTGCTCCGAAAGCACATCACACAACCATAAACGTTTTATCGCTACTTTATGTTCCTGCATCGAACTCCCAGTTCACACAACATTGTAAACTTTCCGCCGATCTAAGTTTTTGTGTGTGTCAAATTTGGTTTTGTCGGCCGCGCCCGCCCGAGGGCCAACATAGGCCTATCTAGGAGTGACAATGTTGTTGTTGCTGTCGTAGGCTGTCCGTGCTGTGTTGGTCCATCACTGTCCGAAGGATGGAGCTCTAGGTAGGTCATGTTGGTGGGCGGGGGAAGGAAACATGGTAAGTCAGGGGTGGCAACAGGGGTGGCTGGGGGAGGGGGTGGTCCCCCCATTTGTTGGGTGGGGAGGGTGCGGAGGGGTTGGCTTAGGGACTGTAGCAATTAGGACAGTTAACAGGTTGCAACGGGCATAGTGTGGTGGAAGGGGTTGCTTGGGGACTGCTAGGGCGTTGGGGGAAGGGCGCTCTCGCTCTCAGGGCTGCTAAGAGGACAGGTTAAGTCAGGGCGGCTCTGCAACGGGTGGGTGGGGGAGGGGTTGCTTAGGGACTGCTAGCAAGGACAGGTAAGTTCGAGCGGTGCAACAAGGGTGGCTGGGGAGAGGGGGTGCTGCAAATCCGCCCCCCGTTTGTGATTTGAGGAAAAGGGCGTTTGTAAGGGGCGGTTTGTCCTGCCCTCCCCTCGAATCAGCGCTTTAATTCCGAACAGCTATCCACAAACATTCAGGTAGTTGTGTGTGGCGGAGGGATGAAGGGGGATGTTAGGACTACTTTATGGGAAGGCGGCTCTTTGTTTGGGAACAAGATCCACAAAAAACATTTCAGGTGGTTGTGTGTGGGCGGGGAAGGCGATTGCTAGCCAAGGAGGGTAAAGTCAGGGGTGAGTGCAACAGGAGATGGCTTGGGGGAGGGTGGCTTGCCCCCCCCCATTTGTGTGGTGGGGAGGGGTGGGTCCGGAAGGGGTTGCTTGGGGATGCTAGGCTAAGACGGTTAAGTTTAGGGGCGGCTTTGCAACAGGGGTGAGGGGGGGAAGGGGTGGGGGAAGGGAGTTGCTTAGGGATGCTAGCAAGCGACAGGTTAAAGTCGGCGGATTGCAACAGGCGTGGGATTGCGGAAGGGGTGGGGGAAGGTCCGGTGCTTGGACTTCTTAGCAAGGACAGGTAAAGTCGGGCGGTGCAACAGGCGTGGCTGGGAGAGGGGAGGCTTGGGTGGTTGCAAATCCCCCCCCCCCATTCTGTGGGTGGGGAAAGCGAGCTTACTTAGGGGCCGGGTTGCCTCCCTCCCCTCGAATAGCCTTAATTTGGAACACATCACAAAACCTTTCATGTAGTTGTGGTGGGCGGGGAAGGGCGGATGCTATAGGACTGCTAGGCAAGGACAGGTAAAGTCAGGAGGCGGTGCCACAGGGGTATCAGGACTGCTTAGAGGTGAGTCTGCGTCACCCCCTCCCCCCCCGGCCTCCATTACACCACTGAAATACATGTTCTTTGGTTCATGAAATTTTGGCGCTTGGCTGGGCCACCCTTGTGTAAGTGTATCATTATGCGACAGGTTCGGTTGGGAATGTCCAAATTTCGTGGTGCCCCCAGCGTGCCCCAGCAACTTTATGACAGGAAGCTAAAAAGGAGGGGCGGGTGTCATTCGGCTAACGGTAAAATACATGCATTTTTTTTTGGTCAAAAGGGCCACGGGGAGTAGTTTGAAAATGTCAGGTAATACGAGAAACAATGTAAATGTCAGATTTTTCTTTAGCAGACGGCAAATGTAGTCTGTGCTCATTAGCCAACTTTTGTCCGGTGAGGTGACTGGGGAAAATTTTGGACCTGGGATTCGCGCAGAAAAAAAAAAGTCGGCACTACCTCCCTCCCCCCCCCCCCCTCCGCGCTGAGGAATGTTTTCGGCGACTGGTTTGTCTCAGAAAAAAGAAAAAAAAGATTTTGTGTAATGTGTATGCCCCCCCCCCCAAAAAAAAAAAAAAAAAAAAAAAAAAATTGGGCCACCTACAAAATTTCAAAGGCCTCAGTACCCCTGCTGAAAAAGAAATCCTAGCTAGCCGCCACTGGCTTGTAAGCCCCGGCTGTTAAGTAGCATTGTCAATTGAATAGTTTTTTAGTATACTAACAGAGAGACGTGGATGGAAGAGAATAGATCGAGTGTTCGACGATTAGAATTTCCTTTATATTCGGGTCTTCTCCGTTTTTACAATGTTGACATTTGTTCGGTCAGCGGAGGGGCTAGCGGGATAACTTTTAGGGATCGACTAGGGAAAACTGACTGTCTTTGACTTCTCATAAGTCGTGGAGGAAATCCTCTTACCATATTTCCAGTCGAATACTACCGTTTATAGGAGATAGCTACAGGGAAGATGACAATAATCATGAATAGATGATTTGAATTACCATGATTTAAAAAAATGACTTGCTTACGTCATAGATATTGATTTGAAACATGCACGTTGCGGTGTGGGCGATAAGAGAGGGGATAGGAGGGAATAAAAGGCGAAATAGAGCTAGCGTGGGATAAGAGGAGGATGATTAGAGTGGGATAAAGGGCGAGAATTTAAATGGGGATTTGGGGAGGAATGGGGGCCACTTTAGGGCAATAACAGGCGGGAATAGAGCGGAAATCAGGAGGGAATAGAGGAACAAATCAAGGGGAATATTGAGGCCAAAATAAGAAGGGCAATACGAGAAGGGAATACAACGGAATAGGGGCTGGGGAAGGGAGTTGTCGATTCTTGCGACCATATTGGGAGATTGGGAGGATCATGGGGATCCCCCCCAAACAAAATAAAATGAGGAAGGAGGTCGTGGTGCAGCTAGTATTTATGAAGATGGATTTGCACGTTAGGATTTCAAAAAGTTGTAGGCCTACCAGGAAGTACTGTGGAAAAACTGTATGTGCGTAGTTCATTACTAAGCGAGGAGAGCGACAGCGATCCGAGCAGTGGAGGAGTGTGTGTTTGAAGGAGCGGGGGGGGGCCCTCCCACTGAGAACATTTTTTCAAAATACGAACAGAAAAAAGGTTGATTTTCCTAAGCACTGGGAAAATGATAATATTTACGGTATTATTCACCTCGGTCCGGCTACGCCCAGGATTTTCAATGAGCGGGGACAGGACGTAGTGAGGATCGACTAGCGAAGAAACATACCCCCCCCACACACACACACAACACACACACAAACACACACCACAAACAAACAAACAAAACATGCAGGGTCGGATAGGACGGGTCATTTTCTTACTTCATTTTTTTTTTAATTCATTTGTTTTGGGATGGGTTTAGAAATTGGGATAGCTTTGGGGACGGCTTTGGTGAGGGATTCCCCTGCAGCGCGTTATGAACAAAAACTGCATTTATACTTATTTAAAATTTTCATTTTTTTCGGCTCCCTTTAGCGACAAATCAATTCGAATATTTTCATCCACTTTCACATTTTGTTTTTCTGGCTATTAGCAACACTCAATCCGCCGAGTTGAGCTCAGTTGTTCAGAGCGTCCCGCTTCTGGTCTGGACCACGGTCGCCTGGGTTCGGAGGCTCAGGCGCGGTACATACAAAGAACTTTTAACCCACCAACTCCGTTACCTTCTGCCTTTCTAGTAGGCGCCTCCGGCCTTATGGAAAGAGAAGGGTAATAATAGCATTCATGTTTGCAGGGCCCGCTGGCTCGAGAGTCTACTTTGACTCGAAGTGGCATACCCTGGGCAACTAAGACGTTACATTATTCTCATCTTATTATTTTATTACTTATTTTTTCTTATTATTATTATCTATTTTAATATCTCTCTA
>JZLH01S0035594.1:9686-24672 GCA_001188425.1 Eucidaris tribuloides
ACTAGTGACTGCACTGACCTTTAATCGTTAGCGGTAGCAGCATAGCCCCAGCATACAAGCAAGGGAATACAGTGCAATAATGCCGCATTAACCCCTTCAGCTAACATATGTTTAACTATTCTGCTCTCTTGACTTCATCGTTTTCCAGTCTTGAGAAATGAATGACGACGCGCCATGGGGACAACGGTTAGTACTTTTGGCGCCAAGTAATGAGTGGGTTGTTTTCATGCAGTCGTGGAAGCAAGAATGTGCTCTGAAAGTTCACCCTCTTTCTGACAAAATCATATGAAATATTGCTCAAATGGATAGTTTACCAATGACCTCAACATTTAATTGGAAATGAGACTCACGCTTCAGACCTTTTCATTTTTATTGTTGGCAGAAATTTGTTGCCCTGTGTCGCTGAACAAAATTTTGTCCCGTTTTGGCGGGACGAATCAATTCATTCACACAGTGCAAACTTTGTTCGTTTTTCCAGTGGTTGGGCATATGTTGTCCATATAGGACCTACATACTAGTAGTGGTGGGCCAATATTTATGATTATGTAATTATTGTCCATTTTGGCCTATAAAAGCTGGCTTATATTGACCATATATTCTCTGTCAAATTTGTTAATTAGAGTAACCCCCATGATTCGCTGCCTAGCACTTTCCACAGTCCCGAATAATTGATTGTATTTTGGGAATCAATTTTGTATTTGTAATTAAGTATATTAATCTTAACCTTCATCGTCATGTGTTTTATGAACTAATCAAAAGTATCATTTATTTATTCAAAATAATCTTGTTTGTTATCGTCCCTTTTATTGGCCATGATTCGACGCCCCTTGCCATGATTAGACCACCCCATGTTCCATAAATTTGACGCTCCCCTTGCCATGATTCGACCGACCATCACACGAATTCATCGAGGGTTAAAGCACAAGTTATGGTTGTGGTGATTTTTGTTTTTTTTCTTGAACAGCTTTATTGTCTAAAGGCCATTATCACCCAATAACAGATTCTGAATGTCTTTCGTTTTTTTTTTTTTCAAAAATTACTTAATGAAAATCTGCTGGGGGAGGGGGTGCGGGGACCTGAGATTTTCTGACTATTTAAAATATGCATTCAAAAGCGTTTAATAAGTTGTTAAGATTATCTGAATTTCAGGCAGAAGATCAGACTCTGATTTTTCATCTAAAGAGCACTAAATAAACTGTGGAAGACCGTTTTAAATAAATTGTCAAACTTTGCTGTCTGACATAATCTGCAGCGTTGATGACAAATAAAACACCCTAGAACAGAAAGTTTTGGACAGTTAAGCTGTCCTAGTACAATATGTGCCATCAATTGGCAGCATTAATTTTATATCGGGCGATAGGATAATTTCTGGCAACACAGCAGTCTATGAGAAAAGCTGGAATGGTCTCTCAATTGATTTTCCACTTTTTAAAGGCACTTAATGATTTGTTTTACACTGCAATTTTTTCAGCGGCTTCATTTTTAGGACTGTACAAAGCACGCTAGTAGCATGGGGGAATCATGTAGCTCAGATTTTTATTTTAAACTGAAACATTGTTTAGCAGTGTCCTTTAAAGTCGAACGTTTAAGTTGTGGGGATTTTTTGGTAATTTTGATAAGCTTTATTGGCCCACAAGTCATAAACCTCTGCAATTAATAGATTCTGAATTGTCTTTATTTTTTTTTAATTAGTTAATGGAAATATCTCGGGGGGGGGGGGGGGTGGGGACCCCCGAGATTTTCGACTATATTTTATATAACATCCAAACGGTACAAAAAGGCTTTAAGTTACATGTGTTGTAGCTATCTGAAAGAGCAGGCTCTGCTCTTCAGATGAGTAACGCCTTTGGATGTATAATGTAAAATATATAGGCCGAAAATCCAAAAAGACTAAAAACAAGGTTATATGAGTTAATACTCATTCTGAAGAGCAGAGTCTGCTCTTTGCAGATGAGGTATAACACATGCAACCTTAAAGCCTTTCTTAAAGCCTTTGGTCTATAGTATGTAAAATATAGTCCAAAATTGGGGGTCCCTCGAATTTTTCACTAACTAAATAAAAGAAAAACTAAAAGAACATTCAGAAATCTATCTAATGCAGGGTATGACTTTAGGGGGCATAAAACTTTCCAAAATAACAAAATCCCAAAACTAAAACTTGGGCTTTAATTTAATAAAGACGGCTGAAAGCATTCAGAATATGAGCCTTTGGGCATTACTACTGTAAAGCTTTCAAATAAAAAAAATCGCCAAAACAAACTTACAGCTTTATATAGGATTAAATTGTTGACTTTTATGTGTGCGCAGCACATGCTGCCCTACATTGTGTGTGATGCAAGGTGAATTGACTGGTTTGTGATGAGTGTGTTTAGCAGTCACTCGGCACTACTGAGTGTGAGTGAGTGTCTATGACTTAAATATGTTTTTTGTGTAACGGTAATGATGTGCCATAATAAATTTAATGAAAATAAAAATAGATTATCTGTTTTCCTTTTTTAGCCAACGAGAGTCAGCACATGATTGATTTGGGGTGGAAGAACATATCAGCACGAAATCCCAACTAGTGGAAAACACCACTTTCAGGAATCATCATCATGTGTAGTTCTAAGTATTGCTAACGTCATTTTTCTGTACCAGTATTGGTGTTTATCTATTTGCCAGTGTGCCATGAACAGGAACCTCCAACATTGATTATTATAAATTTAATTTGGGGCTTCCATGAATTGCAATAATTTTTTACAATTCAGAGCTTGAGCATTTTTTCACGATTCATAATTAGTGCTTATTCATGTATCCATTCACCATAAGTTCTGAGAGAATTAGGCAAGAAACTTTTTCGAGCTAATTCGAATAATTGGAACATGCACGTTGTACAGACAGATGCACCTTAAAAATTTAACACACGTGTCTGATCTCGGCAATTCGCGGCTGCAGCCTAGCAGAGTAGTGCGAGACTGTAGAATTTTTGTGGCAAAGACAGAAGCAACACATCCGTAGTGCAAAGGCTTCGACCTGTTGTTTCGAGCGTTTTTTGACATTTTTCAGACATGTTACAGTAGAATTATAACAGACATTTTAATCAACTACCTAGTATCTCCTCTCTATCACGGTCCCTGAAAGCCTACATAACCGTCCGTAAACCTGTACTTTCGGTCTGCAGAAGTTTGCTGAAAGGTAGCACCGCTCGAATGGACAGAAATGTCCGATTACAATCTGTACACTATCAAGTGAGAATTATTGATGCAAAGAGAGCGACACTGTGGGAAAAGATATCGTAAACTCGTTCTTGCTAATTCTTGCAGTAGGAGCCGTAACATTTTTCCTGCTGCACGTACATGTGTTCTTGCGCTATTCCAGTGGAAGTGTCTTTCATGCCAAGGCCCCTTGGTCGCTGTAAGGTGGAAGCAAGTCGCATATTATGGCCATTTATTTCCATCTGGTCACACACACTAGGCATGATGCGCTTTATCGCGCTAAATTTTTGAAATTGAAATTGTTTTTACTCGAGAAATTTTCTTAGATCAGAGCTTTCAAACTAGCGCTCTATATTCAATTCAGGCATTATCAAAATAGCACACTATTTTTTGATCGGTTAATTAATTTCCTTAATCAGAAATAGAGTGTTATTTTGAGACAATAGGGTGATGTGAAACACCGTTTTGTTTATTGTGGTTTTCTTTGAGGTTACAGTGAAGAAATTGATGCATGGCATCTGTCTTTTACTTTAACAAAAGAAAGTGACCTGATCTACTGGTGGCATAATGATAGAAATTGATGTACGGTTAAGTGTATTAAAGACACTCATATAATTTGATACTTGATATGAAGTATCCCTTTCAATCAGCTCACACAGAAGCTATACCGGGATGACATGTGCATGTGCCAAAAAGGGGTGTCATGGTGGCAGTGTACGTGTATAATATAATACATAAGCGAAAATGTAACATAAAATTTTGGCATGTGCGATATGTGCAAGTAAAAACTGTTCCCCTCGCGTCTACAGTACGATGGAGCCCACTGAGCTGCATCACCCTTTAACAGCTGGAAGGGCAGCCTTTCTGAAGCTATCAGGTGTGATGGCATGTACAGCCTGCATGGTAGATGGTTCCATATCTTGATATTCTTGGAAAGAGGGAGAACTTGAAGGCGTCAATGATTGCTTTGGAACTGCTATTTCAGGTCATGATTGTGTCTGCCGAAGTAGGATCCAGGAATTACTGTGGGTGGGAACGGGAGTGATACTAACTGATGGTGATATTTTGTAGAATAGAACACACTGAACTATGAGGCGACGAGTGTGGAGGGAATCCATCCGAATGATGTTTACCAGGTGTGAGGATGATGTAGTGTTCCTATAGTTCACAGCATGTATTAAAAGCGAGCAGCTGTTTTTTGTATTGGTTGAGCCTTCGATTAATGTGGTGCTGTGGGGATTCCAAGGCCTCTGATGCATATTCTAACTGAGGGCGAACTAGGGTTGTGTAGGCCCTGGCCTCACTTCTTTTTGAACATGGTGAATAAGTCCTTCGAGAGGAGGCCCAGGGTACGGCTTGCTTTGTACCTGATGGTATGGCAATGTTGATTCCATCGTAAATCAGCAGTAACAGTGACTCCCAGGTACTTATACTTCTCGACTCTAGGGACGGTTTTCAGTGTGGAGCTGGTATTGAACATACGAGGTTACGCTTACAAGTGATGGACAGAACGGCGCACTTTTTCCACATTGAAATTCATGAGCCAGGCAGAAGACCATGAAGACAGATGCTGGAGATCTTGCTGCAAGACATGAGGTCATCTTTGCTGTAGATCTCCCTGTAGATGACACAGTCGTCTGCAACAGTTTGATTTTGGACTGGATGTTGTCACAAATATCATTAATGTACAGGAGGAATAATGTTGGCCAATTACAGAGCCTTGGGGGACGCCTGATGCAACGTCCTCCATGAAGACTGGGTTCCATCAATTACAACAGCTTGCTTTCTGCCAGAGAGAGAGCCATTATCCAAGCTTGAGAGTTACAGAGATACATAATACTCTATTTCTTGCACAGGCGGAGGTGAGGTACCCTGTCAAATGCTTCTGAAAATCGCAGGAAGACTGCATCAACGCTGTCGCACGTTTTTTGAAGAGTGGAATGACCAGTCATGTATTCTGATGTGAGTTGGGTAGTAGTTGACAGACCTTGCCGAGCCATGTTGGTTATTTGAGATACTATTGTTTGCTGCAACATGTTTGGAGATATGACTAAGCACAAATGTTTCCATCACTTTGCAACATATGCAAGTGAGCGAAATTCATGTGTGATACACTGTATTGGAAGAAGGCGTTGAGTACCTCTGTCTTTTGTGGAAGACCATTAAAAAGTTGTCAAACATTGCTATCTGACATATCTGACAGTGTTTGAATGGACAAAAAAACCCCTAGTAGAATGCAAAAGTTCAGACATTATGGTGTCACTTTGTAAAACATGTACAATAAAAATTGACACACAATAAATCTCATCCGATAAAAAATCTGCAACACAGCAGTCTATGGGAAACTGGAATGGTCTCTCATTTTTTTTTTTTAACTGATTTTAAAGCAATTAATGATTATTTTGAAATTGTACTTTTTTCATGGCTTCTTTTTAGACTCTTATGAAAACAACTAGTAGCAGGGGAATCATGTAGCTCAATTTTTCAACAAGGAAATATTGTTATGCCTTTAAGATGTAGATGTTAGGCAACCCTTTAATTAAAAAAAAAATGGTGCTATCTGGCTATGTCATCCAAACATACAGGGATTTTTTTAGATGCTAATCAAGTATCAAACTCTCTATAATTGTATTATATTTTGGAGATTTTTTGATCAAGTAAATTGTTGTATGATGTACTGCAAAGTAACTTCCCTTCTTTCTTTTGATTTGTTTTATGTATATACTCTAGCCTTCCATGATGGGATCTCAAACTCGATCAGACCAGCGGCCGCAGTAGGAGCCAAGTTCTTTTACATTTCAGAAGATCGGTTGAAAGTTCTGGCATTGTTGGCCAGACAAGTTTTTGTCAGATTGTGAAGAGACGTATGACGTTGAAATCAAGTCATTCCTGAACTGCGCAGCATGTCCACTGGGTGAGTAAACTTAGGCCTAGAAATAATATACAAATAATGACTGGGGGAGGTCGTTGCATCAAATTACCATCCCGAGGTTGTCTTGAAAAAGATTATTTTTCTCGAGGCAAAGTCAAGGGAAAATTATCCTTTTTAAGACAAACGAGGGCTGGTAATTTGATGCATAGACCGACATCACAGTATTATTTGTTTTATTCAACACTATGACACTAGTTGATGAAATTTTAATGAGAAAATATATATATATTTTGTTGTTGATAATGGCTTTCAGCCAATTTCGCTTGCGTGTCGGCATGCGCGTGCGCGCGATCGATGCGACGCAAAGCTGTCCGTGTCATTGACCTATAAGTGCGCGCGCGTAAATGGAATTCGGTGGGCGGCGGCCCCGCGTCAAATTAGTACGCGCAAAAGAAACAAACACCCTGCGAACGCGTAATGGGACGGATTCAGTAACACAAAGCTTGCTTTCTACTTTTCAGTTAGAAATGTAGTGTACTATTTGTTTCATATTTTCCAGCATGCATATTAAGGATGGTTTCAGGAGTTCCAGTATCCTGAAAAAAATGTGAGTGTGTTGTGGGTGTGTTTGCAAAATACACATGGATGTGCATCTTTAGTAGTACCAAATTTAAAATATCATATGCAAAGTGTAAGGAAATTTGTATCAAAGAGAAGAGCAATGGTAAAACAGATGGACAGGACCAATGGGTTACACCAATATAACAATTAATTCAACTGGTTAAGTTTGTTTTGCATTCCTGATTGGTTCAATGTCTGTCACATGACATTTTCTATTTTGAGCACCGCCCGCAAGAAGTGTAACGACGTTACACAAGCGAGCATATCTCGGAAGTCCCAATTAATACGTGAATAAATAGCGCTTACGTACGGAATCCGCTACCGCATACGCGTTCGCAGGGTGTTTGTTTTCTTTTGCGCGTACTAAATTTGACGCGGGGCCGCGCACCGAAATTCCATTTACGCGCGCGCACTTATAGGTCAATGACACGGACGCTTTGCGTCGCATCGATGATCGCGCGCACGCGCATGCCGACACGCAAAGCGAAATGGGCCGAAAGGCCATTATCAATCAACAACAAAATATATATATATTTTCTCATTAAAATTTCATCAACTAGTGTCATAGTGTTGAATAAAACAAATAATGACTGTGATGTCGGTCTATGCATCAAATTACCAGCCCTCGTTTGTCTTGAAAAGGATAATTTTCCCTTGACTTTGCCTCGGGAAAAATAATCTTTTTCAAGACAACCTCGGGATGGTAATTTGATGCAACGACCTCCCCCCAGTCATTATTTGTATATTATTTTCTAGGCCTAAGTTTACTCACCCAGTGGACATGTGCAGCAGTTCCAGATGACTTGATTTCAACGTCATACGTCTCTTCACACATCTGACAAACTTGTCTGGCCAACAATGCCAGAACTTTCAACCGATCTTCTGAAATGTAAAAGAACTTGGCTCCTACTGCGGCCGCTGTCTGATCTGAGTTTGAGATCCCATCATGGAAGCTAGAGTATATACATGAATACAAATCAAAAGAAAGAAGGGAAGTTACTTCTGCAGTACATCATACAACAATTTACTTGATCAAAATATCTCCAAAATATAATACAATTATAGAGAGTTTGATAACTTTGATTAGCATCTAAAAAAAATCCCCTGTATGTTTGGATGACATAGCCAGATAGCACCATTTTTTTTTTTAATTAAAAGGGTTGCCTAACATCTACACTTAAAGGCATAACAATATTTCCTTGTTGAAAAATGTGAGCTACATGATTCCCCGTGCTACTAGTGTCTTTCATAAGGTCTAAAAATGAAGCCATGAAAAAAGTACAATTCAAAATAATCATTAATTGCTTTAAAAAGTAAAAAAAAAAAATTGAGAGACCATTCCAGTTTTTCCCCATAGACTGCTGTGTTGCAGAATTTTTTATCGGATGAGATTTATTTGTGTGTCAATTTTTATCTGTACATGTTTTACAAGTGACACCATAATTGTCTGAACTTTTGCATTCTACTAGGGTGTTTTTTTGTCCATTCAAACACTGTCAGATATGTCAGATAGCAATGTTTGACAATTTTTTTAATGGGTCTTCCACAAAAGACAGAGGTACTCAACGCCTTCTTCCAATCAGTGTTCACACATGAATTTCGCTCACTTGCATATGTTGCAAAGTGATGGAACACATTGTGCTTAGTCATATCTCCAAACATGTTGCAGCAAACAATAGTATCTCAAATAACCAACATGGCTTCCGGCAAGGTCTGTCAACTACTACCCAACTCACATCAGTAATACATGACTGGTCATCCACTCTTCAAAAACGTGGACAGGTTGATGCAGTCTTCCTGGATTTTCAGAAGGCCTTCGACAGGGTACCTCACCTCCGCCTGTGCAAGAAACTAGAGTATTATGGTATCTCTGGTAACTCTCAAGCTTGGATAATGGCTCTCCTCTCTGGCAGAAAGCAAGCTGTTGTAATTGATGGAACCCAGTCTTCATGGAGGGACGTTGCATCAGGCGTCCCCCAAGGCTCTGTAATTGGGCCAACATTATTCCTCCTGTACATTAATGATATTTGTGACAACATCCAGTCCAAAATCAAACTGTTTGCAGACGACTGTGTCATCTACAGGGAGATCTACAGCAAAGATGACCATCATGTCTTGCAGCAAGATCTCCAGCATCTGTCTTCATGGTCTTCTGCCTGGCTCATGAATTTCAATGTGAAAAAGTGCGCCGTTCTGTCCATCACTTGTAAGCGATGTTCCTTCATAATTTCCTTCCTTCACCTGGGGGCACATGCCCCTCAGCCCCCCCCCCACCCCGTCTCGCCCTGTATTCGGCCACGGACCTTTGACCTTTCAACTCCAAAAAAATCTAAGGAAATCATATTTGCCATCAAAGTAATACCTGACCCCCGTTTCATTACATGTACATGCCTATCACTGGTTCTGTGGTTATCGAGGTAATGAGAACAAGTAACAGACTGTAGGATTGGGCAGATAGATGGACGCACACATGCACACCATGGAACAAATGGACAACCCGATAACCTGAACAAACATTTGCTTACCAATACATGTACATGTAAGTTGTCTCCATCCTCATTGTGGTCTGTAACATTAGTAATTGGCATGTTCTCCAGTGTTTTCAACCACGGGAAAGCTGTTTCATCTTGATGGTACACAATGTTGTTACATCTCCAGCTTCAGTCCAAAATGGGAAGCAAGTGAACTAACCTGCAGATGCTTTCATCGTCACCAACATGCACATTTGTTATTGTATCCTGAGTGCAGAAATCACTTGAATGACCACGAGGACAAACCTGAATAAAAGACAGAAAACACAGTAGAAGGTGAAAACCTGAAAATGGCTGTATTCAATTTTGTCATCATACACAATAAATGCTAAATATACAAGGGGGTATCAAAAAGTTTTAATTACCCAAAAAGGGAAGGAGCTGTATCAATGGAAATTTTGTCTGAATAGTTCGCTCGTCTTCATGCTCATTATGCTGCAAAAATGGTCTCATAAGTATTTTTACTTTTTTTACACGGTGGCGATAGATGTCAGCACCACCGTGCTGACAATGTGGCTATGAAATTCTTGCCACACCCGGCCCTACTCTCCTGATCTCGCTCCAGTAATTTCTTCTTGTTCCACAGATGAAAACAACACTGCGGCGTAGGCAATTTGATAACACTGACGAACAGTGATTTTCAACGAAATCTGAGGACTTCTACAATCGGTGGCATGCGCAATGTCAAGCAATGGTGGGAGAAATTGTGACTCTGGACGGTGACTATGTGGAGAAGTCTTAAGGACTCTCAGATCTACGGAATCTGAAGATCTCTCTACGATGGCGGTCTGTGGACAGTCAGTTTAAAGTGGGAGAAATAGTTGTGACTTTGCACAGTGGACTATATCCCTTCTGATGATACTTCTTTTTGATACCCCCTCGTACTTTCATTTTTCACTTACAGTCTTTTTTTTTTAAATTTATTCGTTGCATGCCATTCAGATGCATGCTCCCCCCCCCCCAACACACCATTTGGTCGTTAGATCGTTCTCGGACCTGAGGATTTTTTTATTTTGCTTGCTTTGTGCCGATGTTTGGCCTTGATGGATATGACTTGGCCATGAAACTGGTTTCTGGTGCGACCTGAGAATCTCTTTATGAGGGGCTTGTCGCACCATTGTTTGTTTGGTGGTGAACAGATAAATTTGCCGTGAAACCAGTTTTCGGTGGACCTGAGAAACTTTTCTTTTGCTTGTCTCTTCACCGTTTGGTAGCAGAGCAGTTCCCATTGCCCACCAAAGATTTTACCCTGGCCACCACCCTGATACAATTTGAACATTTTATTGCCTCAGTACAGGGAGTTACTGTTCAAATTTGAATAAGTTGGTTGATTTTTACTTTGTTACACCTCATTTCTGGGAGCATGTCCACTATTAAGAAGCATTGCTGGAGCAGAGGAATACCGCAGGTCTCCTTTAACTCAATTTTGATAATTTGATCTTTGTACACTATGCTCAATCGGTGTTGTATTCCATTCCAGGCTAACTTTTTGATGGGTCATTGCCTCCAATCGCCAGGTACAAACTGTATGTAACTGCCAGAGGCTGTGTTTTGGGTAACCTCGGCCTGTTAACTCAATGTCTCCGTACCCACTGTTCTCAACAGAGCGCCTGACCAGAAAAATGACTCCAGTGTGGGACAAAAGTTATATAGTAACACAAAGCTTGCTTTCTACTTTTCATTTTAGAAAGTAGTGTACTATTTGTTTCATATTTTCCGCATGCATATTAAGGATGGGTTCACAAGCCAGTATCCGAAAGATTATGAGTGTGTTGTGGTTTGTTTGTTTACAAAATACAAGGAGTGCATCGTAAGTAGTACAAAGTAAATATCAAAGCAAAGGTGAAGGAAATTGCGATGCAAAGAGAAGAGCAATGGGGAAAACAGGGACATGGACCAAGGCGGGTACACAGGGCTGCGACATCGAGCACTGCGCCGCTTGCCCGGGCCAAGTAAAGAATTGGCATGGGGGGCAAGGTAAAACTGGCCAAATGGAAACTGTACTTGCCAAGGGGGCAAGAAATTGCTCGATGAGAAGAGCAAAGAGTCCACGAAACAACAAAAATGATGGGCTGAAATTTTGGTGGTGCAGGCAGGATCAACAATTTGTTGAGTGGGGTAGGTACTGATTAGGATGGATCAGACTTGGCAAAATCACACCGAGGGCAACCCCAGAGAGGAAAAGAGAAAGAGCAAGGCTAGAAAGCCGGAGGGGGGAAAGGGAGGGCGAAAGCGGGGGAAGGGGGTGGGGAGGGGGTGAGCGGGCAGGAGCGGGCAGGCGGGCAAAAGGAAATCGAAAGGGAGAGGGGACGGCCCGAGGGGGCAAGGAGGCAAAAAAGGGAGGGGGGAGCCCAGGGGACACCAGAGAACAGGAGGCACTGGGGAGGGGGCGGGGAGGCGGAGGGGGGCAATGGGCGGGCACAGGACGGGTAGGGGGCACCGGGCGCGAGAAGGGTGAACACGGGACACAGCGAGAGAGCGGAAGCCCAAGGAAGAGGGGAAAGAGACGCTAAGGACAGAGCCGCGACGCCAGACGCGGGCGCATGGAGCGTGGGGGGGGGGCTGCGGCATAAAGGTACGCGGGCCGCGCACCGAAGGCAGGACGGCCCGCGGCGCACGGAGAGGTAGGCAAGGACACGGACGGGGGCGGGCAGCGAGCGGCTGCGCACGCGGCAGGGCCGACACGCCAAGCGAAAGCGGGCGGGAAGGCCGGAGCAACAACAAAAAGAGAGATAGAGGTGGCAGGAAAAGGAGCAACGAGGGGCAGAGGGGGAAGAAAACAAGAAGGACGGGGAGGCGGCTAGGCAGCAAAGGACAGCCCCGGGGGGCGGAAAAAGCGAGAAGGGGCCCGGGCGTGGGGCCGCTGAGAAAAGAAGCGTGGCCATAGGAAACGGGAGGGGAAGGGAGCAACGACGCCCCCCAGGAGGAGGGGAGAGGAGGGCGAGGCCGAAGGTGGACGCACCAGGACAGGGCACAGGCCAGAAGGACGGGAGGGCAACGGAGACGGCGGGCACACGGGACAAACGGGGAGCGGGCCACAAGGCCAGAAGGGGCAACGAGCGGGGAAAGGGAAAGAAGGGGCGCCGGACGCGCCGCGGCGGCAAGTGGAGAGCCAGCAGGAAGCGAGACGGAGAGACAGGAGACCAGCAAAAGAAAGAAGGAAGGGAGCGGCAAGGACAGCAGACAAAACAAGGACGGGAGCAAACGAGCGCCAAAAGAGAAGAACAGGGAGGAGAGGGGGAGAACGGGGAGGAGCCAGCGAAAAAAAAGCCCGGGTGGGACGAGGCGAGCCAGAGACCCACAGAGGGGGGGGAAGTAAACGGGGGCCGACAGCGAACACGGAAAGGCAGAACAGAGGGCGGGGGGAAAAGGGGCAGCGAAGGGGAGGCCCGGGACGACGACGGGGCGGGCAGAATGGCGAAAAGGAAGCCAGGAAAAAGGAACAAGGGCACAGAGGCAGTAAGGGCGGGAAAAAGGAACAAAAAAAAACAAAGGGAGGAGACCAGGCCAGGGGGCCCGCAAGAGAATCGGGACGGAGGGCAGAGGGGAGCGGGAGGAGAGGGAGGGGGGGCAAGGGGGAGCGGGACAGGGGACAAGTGACACCAAGAATGGCGGCTGGGGCAGGCGACGAGGGGGGGGGGGGCCAGCAAACACGGGCAGAGAGGGCAGAATAGCAAGGGGGACAAGGGGGGAAGGGAGCGGGCGCGATCAAAAGACAGAGGGACGCCAACGGACGGCGGCCAAGCAGGGGCATACAGGAATGCGCCGCACGGGAGTAGGGGGCAAGGAGGAACACAGGGGGCCGGAGGCAGAGCGCCAAACAGGGGCAAGCAAACAAGAAGGAGCGCAAAGAACCACAGGGGATTGGGGCGGGCGCTTGTGGTTTATTAGGTTGTGGGGCGTGTGGCAGTGGGTTGATTCTCTTAGTTGTTGCTACTGATGCGTTTGTTTATGTATCTTATGGTATCGGTGTGCAGCCACGCGGCAAAACTTGGGGAATGTTGCAGGGGGAGGCAGGGGCCGAGGAGGGGCAGAAGGCAGGGGACAGGTTTTGTGGGTGGATTTGTTCTTTTCTGTTTCACGTTTCTGCTTTTGTTTGTGTCTTAATGTTTGATGTATTGTGTTGAGAGGAGGAGTTGGGGTGCTGGGCGTGGGGTGTGGGGTGTGTTTTAATGCTGGTGGGGGGTTAGTATAGGGGGTCGGCTGTTCTGCTGGTTTGTCAGATAGATATTATTGTAATTGATATATATGGCAAGCGTGTGTGGAAGGTGGATTTGGGTAACCCAGGCGGCAGGGAGGACGTGTTTTTTGGTCATGCAGGCGGTCCCCCTAAGAGCGCTGATGTCGGTGCCAACAGGAGGCTGTTCGCGTGACAGGAAGTGTAGGATGTGTGACATCATCTGTTTTGTCTGAGGTCCAAAAGCAAACGGGGGGCAGCGATGGGCAGCTGATCAAGCGGAATGGACAGGCATAGAGACCAGTTGGGGCTGGGCGTTATGTTTTTAGTCTATTGTCGGTGTGCTGTCTTTTTCTTTTTAGTTTGTGTCTGTGTCTTGTCTTGTCGTTCTAGTTATTCATAGGGGAAAAAGTTTTGTCGTCCTTGTTTCTTTGTCTTTTATCTATCTGTTTATGTAATCTTTCTTTTTTTTTTTTGTATGTTCAAATACCAGCTTTATCTATCTGATATTATTTTCTTTTTTTCTTTTCTTTTTATGTTTGTTTTGTGTTTTTTTATAGTTTTTTTTATTTATAATTATTCCTGTGGATTTTCATCTGTTATGCTTTTTACGATGGTTTTTTTATCTCATTTTTCTTTTCCATCTATGTCTATATGTTTCATATTCTCTTTTTTGTCTATTCTCTTCTTTGTTCTCTCTCTTTTCTTCGATATTGTCTTTATTCTATCCTATTTCATTATAAGAAGATGAGGCTGGTTCTCTACTATTATTCTTATGTTCTTTGTTCTCTCTTTCTATTTTTTTTTAGTTATTTTTTTATTGCTTTCTAGTGCTGTGATATCGGTCTCTACATGTTATCTCTATATATTTCAGGTTTTCCTCTATCATCATATCTATTTCTCCTTCGCTGATATGATTTATTTTTGTCTGGTGACTATAGGTGGATATCATCTTATCATCGCCTCAGTAGCCGGGGGTAAACTTTTGTATTTTCGGTATGGTTGTGGTATTCCCTCTGTAGTCTAGCTCTGTCGGGGGTTCTGGCTGGTCATTAGGTGTGCAGTGTGGTGGTGTTGTGTCTATTCTAACCAAATGACAGCCGAGTCAGTGTGAGTATCACTGGCCTCGGTGTGTTACACCCATCAGTTAAGTCCTTAGGATCCTACTTCGGCAGACACAATACATGACCTGAATATGCAGTTCAAAGGCAATCATGACTGGCCTTCAAGAGTTCTCGCTCTTTCCAAGATAGTCAAGGATATGGAAACCATCGCCATGCAGGCTGCTGGAACATGTGCCATTCACATCTGATAGCTTCTAGAAAGCTGCCCTTCCACTAAGGGGTGATGCAGCCTCCAGTGGGATCCATTCGTACTGTAGACGGTGGGGGAACAGTTCTTTACTTGACATATCGCACATGCAGAATTTGGGTAATTTACATTTTCGCTTTAATAGTATTATTTATTACACTACACTGCCACATGACACCCCTTTTGGCACATGACCACATGTTCATCCCAGGTATAGCTTCCTGTGGTGTGAGCTGAGTTGAAAGGGATTACTTTCATCAAACTATCAAAGATGTGAGGG
>JZLH01S0035594.1:33488-51386 GCA_001188425.1 Eucidaris tribuloides
TAATTCTACGCCAAGACTAACGGGAGTAACGGGCCTATTTTAAACGATTACACCAAAGTTGCCATGTAGGGTGGCGGACTGTCGTCGATAGTCAAGCAAGCCACTTTATTTAGTAATCATGCGTATATCCTGGTACCCGAACAGTGACCGGAGGATTTAAGTAGACCTCTAGCTTGTAGTAACGGCCACCCTCTCGGTCTCAGGTCTGAAAGGAGCTTTAAAATATCTTAATTTCACCAGATAGCAGTATTCCAACCCCAGGACAAATACGATATGCAACGATTTGTTGGGTCGAAATTGCCAAATCTTACCTGAAAAAATACGGAAAAATACTGACAGGCATCCTTTGTGGCAGATCACGACTTTTTTAACCGCACCGTATACGTAAAGCTAAAGGCGCGGCGCGGCATCATGTCCCATCATGTGCACTCAACTGAGAAAGTACAGTGAAATAACAATTTAAGTTCGGGTCAAAAGTTAATTACCACACACAAATGCATTTGAATAAGTTTAAGTTGTGTTTTTCATCCATCATTTGTTTTATGACAGCAGGTAAAACTATATTCCGTAATTATTTGACGCTCCCATGGCTTAGCCATTCTGCTAAAATCGAAGTACGCGCTGTATGAGCCTATGAGGCGCTGACTGTTACAAAACACACACAATTACAATCAATCAAGCACCCCACAATACTATACAATTCATTATTTACTGCTGTGCAGTACTACAGTAGTCCGTAGCCCCCCCCCCCCGGGGGGGCCAGTACCATCACAACGTGTACACCATGCGCGGGTGAAAAAACGCGTAAAAAGTCGGGTAAAAAGAGATACATGGTCTACATAGAAACCTGATCTCTGATTCTAGTACCCATTGATATTGTTCATAATCGGACTTCGGCAGAATCAAACCCATCCATATGCACTTTCGGCCTACCCAAGATCTTGAACCATTATGAGAACGCACATAGGCCAACCTGCCGCCAACCTGCCTGGAATTCATAGGCTTACTGGGCAAGTGACTTTTTTTTTAAATGTGGATATGCATTTCAGCTGCTGAACATAAAAATCCGACAATTATTTTGACCTATGATGGGAGTTTTATATTGGTTCCCGCCATTTTTTAAAAGTGGCATTCCGTGGCCAGACAGTAATTGCATAAAAGTGATATCATAGACCTAATGTCCTTAGGCCTATAGGCCTATGTACGGTTTGAGGTTAATTTGCCGAGTTCAAATATTTAAGACACATATAGGTATTGGTAGAATGATATCTGTAAAAGAAAAAATATATATATTTTAAACAAAAACATACATAAAATGCACGTTTTGATCGTAAGATGGCAAATAATAACCATCTGAATTCATGGATTACAGTTTTGCATAATAATATTTTTGATATGATAAACCTTTAAAATGCGTGGTTCGAAACACCTCTTTTCTATGCGTATTTTCAAAAAGTTCCTTCCGTGCTTTGGACACTTTCCTTCCGCTTGGTCGCTCGCTTGCTCGCAAGTATGACTTTAAACACGCAGTTTTGAAATTGTGACTAGGCCTATATCCCCAATAATCTTGATAAAATATCTATTTACTGGGCTTAATTAGAAACCCGTCTTTTCTATGCGTATTTTCAAAAAGTTCCTACCGTGGGGGGGGGGGGGTATCCCACTTCTGGGGTTGGAATACTGCTTTGGTGATTACATATTTTAAGCTCCTTTTCGAGATGAGAGCGAGAGGGCTGGCCGTGACTAAAGCCTACTTAAATTCTACCGTACACTGTTCGGTGAACCAGGATTAGTGGCTGCTCTGACTATCGAACCAGTTCCCACCTAAGGGTGTGGGGTGAGTATCCGGACACTTAAGAGATATCACATTTTGACGGACGATTTCTCCGTTACTGATTTTACCAATTGCTTCAAAACTACATATATTTGTCATTGACATTGTTTGGAGATGTACCTTAACTTGTGAAATTACGAGATCACTTCACGCAATTTTTTTTAGGCGTTAGATTGTTAAGTAGATTTTGTCGCGTTTGGAAACGCCTCACTTTTGCGAATTTAACACACGTACATCATATTCCCGGTTAAATGGACTTTATTTTTGATTTTTTCTTGGATATGTACCAAAAACGTTCTTTTCAAAATGTGCAAATATCAAGTATTGTTCATAAGAATCAACATTGTACGGGAAGAAAAAATGATGATGCGTACCGCGTGTTCTTGTTTTGCAACTGCGCGATACTCCGCGACGCGTACTGGGCCGTCTATCGCCGGTGTCCCGGGTACTCAAACCCGTACCGAAATACAACTCTCATGATAACAATGCATTTGGTGTATCGTTAAAATAGCCCGTTACTCTGTTAGTCTTCGCGTAGAATTTAGTGACTGCACTGACCTTTATCGTTAGCGGTAGCAGCTAGCCCCAGGCATACGAAGCAGGGAATAACAGTGCAATAATGCCGCATTACCCCTTCAGCTACAATGTTTAACTATTCGTCTCTTGCTTCATCGTTTTCCATGTCTTGAGAAATGAATGACGACGCGACCATGGGGACAACGGTAGTACTTTTGGCGCCAAGTAATGAGTGGGTTGTTTTCATGCAGTGTGGGCAAGCAAGAATGTGCTCTGAAAGTTCATCTTTCTGACAAAATCATATGAAATATTGCTCAAATGGATAGGTTTACCAATGACGCTCAACATACTTAATTGGAAATGAGCTCACGACTTCAACTCTTTCATTTTTTATTGTTCTAGAAATTTTGCCCTGTGTCGCTGAACAAATTTTGTCCGCGTTTTTGGGGGACGAATCAATTCATTCACACAGTGCAAACTTTGTTCTTTTTCCAGTGTTGGACCATCATGGCTTGTCCATATATGGACTACAACATAGTAGTGTGGGCCAATAGTTACTTTATTGTAATTCATCTTGTATTTTGGCCATAAAAAACTGGCTTATATTGCATTCCATCATAAATTCCTCTTTCAAATTTGTTAATTAGTAGTAACCCCATGATTCGACGCCTAGCACTTTCACAGTCCTAGATAATTGATCGTGTATTAATTGGCAATCAATTTGTATTAGTAATTAAGTAATAATCTTAACCTTTCATCTCATAGTGTTTATGAACTACAGTAAAAGTATCATTTATTTATTCAAAATAATTCTGTCTTGTTATCGTCCTGTTTATTGGCCATGATTCGACCGCCCCTGCATGATTAGACCACCCCCATGCCATAATTTGACCTCCCCTTGCCATGAATTCCGACATCACAGTAATATCGAGGGTTAAGCCAACAGTTATGGTTGTGGTGATTTTTTGTTTTTTTTTTGAACAGCTTATTGTCTAAAGGACCATTATCACCCAATAACAGATTCTGAATGTCTTTCGTATTTTTTTTTTTTCAAAAATTATTAATGAAAATCTGCTGGGGGAGGGGGTGGGGGACCTGAGATTTTCTGACTATTTAATATGCATTCAAAGCGTTTAATAAGTTGTTAAGAGGTTATCTGAATTTCAGCAGAAGATCAGACTACTGATTTTTTCATCTAAAGCACTAAATAAACTGTGGAAGACCGTTTAAATAAATTTCAAACTTTGCTGTCTGACATAATCTGCAGCGTTGATGGACAAATAACACCCTAGAACAAGTTTGGACAGTTAAGCTGTCCTAGTACAAATGTGCCATCAATTGGCAGTCAGTTAATTTTATATCGGGCGATAGATAATTCTGCAACACAGCAAGTCCTATGAGAAAAGCTGGAATGGTCTCTCAATGATTTTCATTTTTAAAGCACTTAATGATTGTTTTACACTGCAATTTTTCAGCGGCTTCATTTTTAGACTGTACAAAACGCTAGTAGGCATGGGGGAATCATGTAGCTCAGATTTTTTATTTTAAACTGAACATTGTTATAGCAGTGCCTTTTAAAGTTCGAAGTTAAGTTGTGGGGATTTTTTGGTAATTTTGATAAGCTTATTGGCCCCAACGTCAATAAACCCTGCAATATAGATCTGAATTGTATTTATTTTTTTTTAATTAGTTGGAAGGAAATATCTCGGGGGGGGGGGTGGGGACCCCGAGATTTTGACTAATATTTATATAACATCAAACGGGTACAAAAAGGCTTTAAGTTAATGTGTTGTACTACTCTGAAAGAGCAGGCTCTGCTCTTCAGATGAGTAACGCCTTTGGCTGCTATAATGTAAAAATATAAGCCGAAAATACAACAGACAGAAAATAAGGTTTATGAGTTATACTCATCTGAAAGAGCAAGAGTCTGCTCTTTGCAGATGGAGTTATAACACATGCCCTTAAAGCCCTTTTAAAGCGCCTTTGGATGCTATAGATATGTAAAATTAGTCCGAAAATTGGGGGTCCCTCGAGATTTTTCAGTACTAATAAAAAAAACTAAAGACATTCAGAAATACTAATCTAATGCAGGGTTATGACTTTGGGCATAAAACTTTCAAATAACAAAATCCTCCAAAACTAAACTTGGGCTTTAATTTAATAAAGACACTGAAAGCATTCAGAATAATGAGCCTTTGGGCATACACTAGTAAAGCTTTAAATAAAAAAATCGCCAACTAAACTTAAGCTTTATTATAGGATTAAATTGTTGACTTTTATGTGTGCAGCAGCACATGCTGCCTACATTGTGTGTGCATGCCAAGGGAATTGACTGGTTTTGATGGTGTGTTTAAAGTACTCGCACTGATGAGTGTGAGTGAGTTCTATGACTTTAATTATGTTTTTGTGTAACGGTGATGATGTGCCATAGTAAATTTAATGAAAATAAAAATAGATTAATCTGATATTCCTTTTTTCTAGGCCAACAGAGTCAGCACGTTGATTTGGGTGGAAGAACATATCAGCACGAAATCAACTATGGAAAAACCACTTTCAGGATCCACATCATTGTAGTTCAAGTATTGCTAACGTCATTTTCTGTACCAGTATTGGTGTTTATCTATTGCCAGTCGTGCCATGAACAGGAACGTCCAAACATTGATTTTATAAATTTAATTTGGGCTTCCATGAATTGCATATTTTTTACAATTCAGAGCTTGAGCATTTTTTTACACGATCATAAATTTAGTGTCTATTCATTATTCCATTCACCATAAGTCTGAAGAGAGATTAGGCAAGAAACTTTTTCGAGCTAATTCGAATAATCTGAAGCATGCCGTTGTACAGACAGTGCACCTTAAAAATTTAACACCACGTGCTGATCTCGCATTCGCGGCTGCGCTAGCAGAGTAGTGGGAGACTGTAGTTTTTGTGGCAAAGACAGAAGCAACACATCCGTAGTCAAGGCTTCGACCTGTTGTTTCGAGTTTTTTGACATTTTTTCAGACATTTACAGTAAATTATAACAGACATTTTATAACTACCTAGTATCTCCTCTCTATCACGGTCTGAAAGCCTACATAACCGTCCGTAACCTGTACTTTCGGTCTGGCAGAGTTTCTGAAAGTAGCACCATCGAAATGGACAGAAGTTCCGATTACATCTGTACACTATCAATGAGAATTATTGATGCAAAAGAGAGCGACACTGTGGGAAAAGAATCGTCGAAACTCGTTCTTCTAATTCTTGCAGTAGGAGCCGTAACATTTTTCCTGCTGCACGTACATGGTGTTCTTGGCTATTCAGTGGGAAGTGTTTTCATGCCAAGGCCCCTCGGTCGCTGTAAAGGTGGAAGCAAGTCCATATTATGCCATTTATTTCCATCTGGCACACACACTAGCCATGATGACTTTATCGCGCTAAATTTTTTGAATTGAATTGTTTTTACTCCGAGAAATTTTCTCAGATCAGAGCTTTCAAACTACGCTCTAAATTCAATTCAAATTATAAAATAGCACACTATTTTTTGATACGGGTTAATTATTTCGCTCTAATCAGAATAGAGTGTTATTTTGAAGACAAGTAGGGATAGTGAAAACACGTTTTGTTTATTGTGGGGTTGTCTTGAGGATTACAGTGAAGAATTGTATGCATGGCATCTGTTTTTACTTTACAAAAGAAAGTGACCTGATCTAACTGGTGGCTAATGATAGACGATTGATTATGGGTAAGTGGTAGTTTAGAAGACACTCATTAAATTTTGATACTTGATGAAGTATCCCTTTTCAATCAGCTCACACAGAAGATATACCGGATGACATGTGCATGTGCCAAAAGGGGTGTATGTGGCAGTGTAAACGTGTATAATATATAGAATAAGCGAAAATGTAACAATAAAAGTTTGGCATGTGCGTATGTGCAAGTAAAACTGTTGCCCCTCTCGCTAACAGTAACGATAGGAGCCCACTGAGCTGATCACCTTAACAGCTGGAAGGCAGACCTTCTGAAGGGCTATCAGGTGTGATGGCATGTACAGCCTGCATGGAGTAGATGGTTCACATATCTTGATATTCTGGAAAGAGGGAGAATTGGAAGGCGTCAATGGATTGCTTTGGAACTGCATATTCCAGTTCATGATGTGTCCTGCTGCAGAAGTAGGATACCAGGATATACTGTGGGTGGGAAACGGGAGTTGATCACTGATGGTGATTGTAGATAGAACACACTGAACTATGAGAGACAGTGTGGAGGGAATCCATCGAATGATGTTACCAGGTGTGAGGATGATGTAGTGTTCCATATAGGTCACAGCATGTATTAAAAGCGAGCAGCTGTTTTTTGTATTGGTTGAGCCTTCGATATGTGGATGCTGTGGGGTTCCAGGCCTCTGATGCATATTCTAACTGAGGGCGAACTAGGGTTGATGTAGGCCTTGGCTCACTATTTTGAACATGGGAAGTCTTCGAGGAGGCCCAGGGTACGGCTTGCTTTGTCTGATGGTATGGCAATGTTGATTCCATCGTAAATCAGCAGTAACAGTGACTCGCAGGTAACTTATACTTCTCGCTCAGGGACGGTTTCAGTGTGGAAGTGTATTGAACTCGAGGTAGCTTACAGTGATGGACAGACGGCGCACTTTTCACATTGAAATTCATGAGCAGGCAGAAGACATGAAGACAGATGCTGGAGATCTTGCTGCAAGACATGAGTGTCATCTTTTGCTTGTCAGATTCCCTGTAAGATGACACAGTCGTTGCAACAGTTTTGATTTTGGACTGATTTGTACAAATATCATTAATGTACAGGAGGAATAATGTTGGCCGAATTAACAGAGCCTTGGGGGACGCCTGATGCATGACGTCCTCCAGTGAAGAATGGGTTTCCATCAATTACAACAGATTGCTTTCTGCCAGGAGAGGAGCCATTTATTCCAAGCTTGGAGTTAACAGAGATACCGATAATACTCTAGTTTCTTGCACAGGCGGAGGTGAGTACCCTGTCAATATGCTTCTGGAAAATCTCAGGAAGACTGCATCAACCTGTCCACGTTTTTGAAGAGTGGGATGACCAGTCATGTATTATCGATGTGAGTTGGGTAGTAGTTGACAGACCGCTTGCCGAAGCCATGTTGTTATTTGAGATACTATGTCTTGTGCAACATGATTTGGAGATATACTAAGCACATGATGTTTCCATCCATTTGCAACATATGCAAGTGATGCGAAATTATAGTGTGTACACTGATTGGAAGAAGGGCAGTTGGTCCGTCTGTCTTTGTGGAAGACCATTAAAAGAAAAAAATTGCAAACATTGCTATCTGACATATGAAAGTGTTTGAATGGACAAAAAACCCTAGTAGAATGCAAAAGTTCGACATTATGGTGTCCTTTAAACATGTACATGATAAAATTTGACACACATAAATCTCAACCGATAAAATATATTCGCAACCAGCAGCTATGGGGAAACTGGAATGGTCTCGTCACTTTTTTTCTTTACTTTTTAAAGCAATTAATATTATTTTGATGTGTACTTTTTTCATGGTTGGTTTATGGCTTTCATTTTTAGACCTTATGAAACACACTAGTAGCGGGGGAATCATGTACTCAATTGTTCAACAAGGAATTATTGTTATGCCTTTAAGTGTAGATGTTAGGCAACCCTTTAATTTAAAAAAAAAATGGTGCTTATCATGGCTATGTCATCAAACTACAGGGATTTTTTTGAAGATGCTAATCAAGTATCAAACTCTCTATAATTGTTTTATATTTTGCGAGATATTTCTTGAATCAGTAAATTGTTGTATGATGTACTGCAGAAGTACTTCCTCTTTCTTTGATTTGTCTTATGATAATATATCTAGAGCTTCCATGATGGGATTCAAACTACAGATCAGACGGCGCAGTAGGAGGTCAAGTCTTTTACATTTGCAGAAAGATCGGTGACAAGTTCTTGGCATGTTGGCCAGACAAGTTTGTCAGATGTGTGAAGAGACGTATGAACGTATGAAATCAAGTCATCTGAACTCGCTGACATGTCCCTGGGTGAGTAAACTTAGGCCTAGAAATAATATCAAATAACTGACTGGGGGGAGGTCGTTGCATTCAAATTACCATCCCGAGGTTTGTCTGAAAAAGATTATTTTTCTCGAGGCCACAAGTCAAGGGAAAATTATCCTTTTTAAGACAAACGAGGGCTGGTAATTTGATGCATAGAGTCACAGTATTATTTGATTTTATTCAAACATATGACACTAAGTTGATGAAATTTTAATGAGAAAATATTATATATTTTGTTTGTTGGATAATGGCCTTTGCAGCCATTCTCGGCTTGCGTGTCGCATGCGCAGGTGCGCGGTGCGATGGCGTAGCAAAGCTGTCGTTCTTGACCTATAAAGTGCGCGGCGCCTAAATGGAATTTCGGTGCGCGCCGGTTCCCGCCCCCGCGTCAAATTAGTACGCGCAAAAGAACACACCTGCGAACGGCGTATGCGTAAGCGGATTTGTACGTAAGCCGCTATTATCACATATTATTGGGACTTTTCGAGATATGCTGACCTTGTGTAACGTCGTTACATCTTCTCGCGGGCGGGCAAAATAGAAAATGTATGTGACAGACATTGAACCATCAGGAATGCAAACAACTTTAACCACCAGTTTGAATTAGTGTTATATGTGATAACCCCCGGGCTCACATCTAACTTTTTTGGCCCATTGCCCATCGGCAATGTATAAATTATCCTTTCAGTTTTTACTTGCGCCGAATGAAAGATTTTACTTGCCCGATAACATAAAACCACCCCAAAACATTAAAATGATTTCGCATAAATTTAACAATTAAGGATTTTTAAGGCATTGGATATTTATTATTTAATCTGGGGGTTGCAAATAGGTGTGATTTAATGAAGTTGAGTCATAAAATTAAGTACAATAAACATAAATATGTTGAAATAGACGCTGAGCACAATTAAGACATATTTTTGTTGTTTTTGGACATTATTTTGCTCATTTTCATGATCAAAATTTACTTGCCAATTTGGGCAAGTAAAGTTTAACATTTGGAAGTTTTCTTGCCACATGACATTACTTGCCCGGGCAAGCGGGCAGTGCTAGTGTCGAGCCCTGTGTAACCCATTGGTCCTGTCCACCTGTTTTACAGTTGCTCTCTCTTTGATACAATTGCTTACAATTTGCATTATGATATTTTTAATTTGGTAGCTACTAAAGATCACATCCATGTGTTTTTGTAACACAGGGAATACCTACCCACAACACCTCAGTTTTTTTCAGGATACTGGGAACTTGTGAAACCATCCTATATGCATGCTGGAAAATATGAAACACAATATTCATACATTTCTTAACCTGAAAAGTAGAAAGCAAGGCTTTGTGTTACTATTAGTACTTTGGTCCGACACTGGAGTCATTTATCTGGTCAAGGGCTTGTTGAGAAAGTGTGGTATCGGAGACATGAGTTACAAGGCCGAGGTTAACCAAAACAAGCTCTGCAGTACATAAAGTTTGTAAGCCTGCCGATTGGATGCAATGACCCACAAAAAGATTAGCCCTGGAATGGAATACAACACCGATTGTGGCATGTGTAAGAAAGATGCAACATTAATCAAAGATTGACGTTTAGAAGGAGAATCCTGCGGTTTTCCCCTGCTCACAGCAATGCTTTTAATAGTGGACAGGTTGCTCCCAGAAATGAGGTGTAACTAAAAGTAAAAATCAACAACTTATTTAAAAATTTGAACAGTAACTCCCTGTATGAGGCAATATAGTGTTCAACATTGTGAATCAGGGGTGGTGCATGGGTAAATTTGTGGGGCGCAATGGGAACCTGCTCTGCACCAAACGGTGAAGAGACAAGCAAAAAGAAAAGTTTCTAGGTCCCACCGGAAACTGGTTTCCGGCCTAAATTTTATCTGTTCACCTACCACAACAAACATGGTGCGAACAAGCCCTCAATAAAAGAGATTCTCAAGGTCACGATACAGAAACGAAGTTTCATGACAAGTCATTCATTCAAGGCAATACATCGCGACAAAGCAACAAAATAAAAAAATCCTAGGCCGAGAACGTCTTAACGACCACATGGGTTGTGGGGGGGAGCATGCATCTGAATTGCAATGCAACGAATAATTTAAAAAAAAGACTAGTAAGTGAAAGATGAAAGTACGAGGGGGCTATCAAAAAGAAGTATGATCAGAAGGGATAATAGTCACTGTGAAGTCACACATTTCTCCCGACTATTAAACGTGACTGTCCACAGACGCCAATCGTAGAGATCTTCAGATTCGATAGATCTGAGAGTCCATTAAGACTTCTCCCATAGTCACCGTCCAGAGTCACAATTTCTCCACCATGTGCTTGACATTGCGCATCACCAATTGTAGAAGTCCTCAAGATTGCGTTGAATAATCATGTTGTCAGTGCTTATCAATTGCCTATCGCAGTGTAGTTTTTCATCTGTGGGAACAAGAAACGAAATTACTTGGAAGCGAGATAGGAGAGTAGGGCGGGTGTGGCAAGATTATAGGCACATTTGTCAGCACGGTGGGTTGCTTGAATCTATCGCCACCTGTAAAAAGTAAAAATAACTTATGAGAGCCATTTTTGCAGATAATGTAATGAAGACGAGGGCGATCTATTAGCACAAAATTTCATTGATACAGTCCTTCCCTTTTTGGGTAATATTTAATAATTTTTGATACGTGCCCTTGTATATGTTTACATTTATTGTGTATGTGACAAATTGAAATAACAGCCATATTTCGGTTTTTCAGCTTCTAACTGGTGTTTTCTGTCTTTTATTCAGGTTGTCATCGTGTCATCAACGTGATTTAGCACTCAGGATAAATGAAAATGTGCATAGTTGGTGACATGAAAGGCATCCTGCAGTAGTTATAGTTCACTTGCTTCCCATTTGGACTCGAACTTGGAGATGTACGACATTGTGGTACATCCAAGATGAACAAGCTTCCCCCGTGGATTGAAGAAACACTGAGAACATGCCAATTCCAATGTTACAGACCACAATGAGGATGAGACAATTACATTACATGTACTTGTAAGCAAATGATTTGTTCAGGTATCGGGTTGTCCATTTGTCCCATGTGTGGCTGTTGGGCCATCGTTTATCTGCCTCCTACGTCTGTTACTTGTTCTCATTACCTGATAACACAAGAACAAGTGATAGGCATGTAATGTATATGAACGGGGTAGGTATTACTTGATGGAATATGATGTTCCTTAGATTTTGGAGTTGAAAGGTCAAAGGTCGTGGCCGAATACAGCGCGTAAGTACGGGGTGGGGGGGGGGCTGAGGGGCATGTGCCCCCAGGTGAAGGAAGGAATTATGAAGGAAGCAATAATTATGGATTGTGATTCAGGCAAAAAAAATTGGACCTAGATTTTGAGAAAATCAATTTTCGTCACTACTCCCCCCACCCGCTCCCAGTAAAGATAACTCAGGTCTGTATGCAGTATGAACACTTATTTACTGATTAGATTGATTAGATTTTAGAGTTTAATTTGAAATGTAAAGTTAGAGGTCACAGCGGGCTTATAAATGTTTGATGTTGGTCTTGTTACTTGCTAACTAAAATTCTGATCAGATTTAATAGTAATGCATGGCATGAGGATTTCAGTTTCAAAATCAAATAGGTCTTAGTGATGAGTGCAGCGGCATAACTCATCAAAAAGTATTCAGGCTTTATGAAAAAAATGTCCAGCTGGAGGGTCTTCTTAACGTACTTAGCATTAAACTGATAAAGGTCGGGTTTGGGCATTTCCTGAAATACCTGTTTTCCACCCGGGTCGGGAAATACTGGACATACAGGAAATACCTGGAAATACCGGTGGGATAATACAGTGTACTCTAGAAGCTTGCACAGGTCAACTTAGAATGGTCATCATGCCCTCATTCAGGCTTTTCTTACACAAATCCCACCTTAAACTGATAAAATCGCAGATGAAAAACAGGTCAGAAACTTCTTTCATTCGATCAAGAATAAAGGGAGTTTCAATTGGTTTATAATGCAGTATTATTTCATCAAACTGTACTGATATCGTAAGTACATTGTACATTATTCAAGTGGGTGTCAGCTTTTTTGTGGCATGTGGCCCTCATCTTGCTGAATGATACAGGGACACAATCCACAACTGTCAATGGGTATGGTTATTAGCTAGTGTTAGGGATTTGTGGAGCAATTACAGATATTTTTGCAAACTGAAATGTTAGAAAAAAGTTTAATGAAATAAAAAGCAGCCTGTGATATTTAGATTCCTAAGTTACTTCTAGTATTGATTAGCAATGCTATGGTAAGGTATTTGTCCCATCCACTCAGAATGACTCCCAAGTTTCCAACACTCAGTAACTAGTTTTTTGGGGGTTTTTTATGGTGCATTTTGTGTTAAATCACAACCAATCCTCTATATTTATTAGTGATTAACCTGTCAAGAAACACTTTTTTATTAGTATTTCAACGGGTATAAATCCGTTTTTTTCAAAATACAAGGCGGTATTACCGGTAAATACAGATTTACAAGGTATTAACCACGCGCTATTAACCGGCCAACCCTGGATATGCTAGCGAGAAACATATGCTCTAATTCTGTAGTAACCTACTTTTATGAAGAATTCTTCTGTCTGAGAGAAGGAATTTTATCCAAGTAAACTACGATTGAATTTAGCCATAAAAACATAAACGGCCGAGGTGGTAAAGTATGGTTTCCATGATAAGCGCTGATTAAAATATTGAGGGCGATGGCATCCACGTAATGTCGGCTCCTTTTTACAGCTGTTACACTAGATACTGACTGGCTAAACCTGATTTTGTGTATCATCTAGTGAAACTGAATACTGCACGATGAAAGCTACAAGTCAAAAGCCCATCCAGTGCAGGTTGACTGTACAAATTAAAATTAATATGTAGGCTATATCCCAAGTGTTGAACATAAACTTCTGTTGGCAAAATACAAATTAAAGACACTACATTATATAACATGTGAATGACTGGTTTAAAAATTGTTGAACTTTGCTATCCTGGACAGTGTTGAATGACATAAATCACATCTAGAACTCTGAAGTTTGGACAGTCTTGCTGTCACTAAGTCAATAGTGCAGAATCGCAATTGGTACATTAATTTGTTATGGCACAGGATAGGAATTCTGCAACACAGCGCTCTATGGTGGAAAGCCCGAATGGTTCTCAAGATTTTTCACTTTTCGAGCCACTCAATGATCGTTTAAAACTGCAGTTTCTTTTCAGGGCCTCATGTTTCAGACCGATATCAGAGACACTGTGCATGGGCATCATGTGTCCAGATTTTTTTAAACTGGAAACGTTTACACAATGCCTCTAAGCATGCCACAATTTTTTGAGTATTCCTTGTTTGATTTAAAAAATTTACAATGTAGAATCGCCAATTTTGTTGAACATTATCTTTAGTTGAATGAAGTTCTGAGCATAAACGGTTTTTGTGTGTAAATAAAAAATACACAGTGAAATCAGGTGGGCATTTTTACTACTATACTAATGAAAGAATATTGATATGATATTTGACATATTATAGTTAATTAGAGCATACGAATCACTATGCTTCACAAAACACATAACTTTTCAACACGAGGACCAAATAACCAGCTTTTGAGTGAACTAGATTACAGGAATGTTTCTGACATGACACTGACAGATGTTTATGAGTCAAGTTTTATGGTTAATAGTGTATATTATGACCTTATACTGTAAGTACATGGAATATTCTTCACACAAAACATGCAGAAATACTTTTTAACATTGGTATTCTTAAAATCCACTCTTAACGCACTATTGCTTGGTAGCAGCTCTTAATTTGTACTTTCAAAGTTTGAAATGTTGTACCATTTACAATTTATTAGACAGTGTAGCTTTTTTTGATTTGTTTTAACTTTGAAAATGTGTTTTGTAATGTGATTTAGCAGATCAGGCATATGTTGTTCAAGCAATGGTGAACATACCACTGAGATGATGGATTACAAGTGTCATGAAGGTTGCAGAAGACTATGTGAATATGAAGGTTCAATGGGCAGATGCCTCAAATAAAGACAGAATATGAAACAGATAAGTAATTTACTCAGTATCCAATATTCAAGAGTTCAAAGGTCTCATTGTAGAGGTAATTCACTGTAGAGAAATGAAAATCATCTAAATTAACCTAATCCATTGGGGCAATTCATGGAATGACAGTACCTCAAAACAGAAAAATATATCATTAGCATATCGTAAGAGCCAAATGTTGAGGACAAGGGTGTCACTAAAAGGTGTTTACTATAACTCATCATAGGAATTGCCCATTGGTCCATTTTAGGACTTAAGTCGCATGGGGGGGGGGGGGCGCAAAAAATGGTATAAATGACCGATTGACTTGAAACTTGGGACATACTTAAAACAAGTCAAGTAGAATAAGAATTTGAAGAAAAAAATACAAATTGAACCAGTATTTTTTGATGATTTCAAAATTGTTAATATGTATTTTTGATCAAATTTTTTGAGGGAAACTTGAATATTTTCTTTTAAATAAAAGAATGACAAGGATTTTATCAAGGTTTCTGTGAATACTGTTCAAATGATGTACACTGTAAATTATAATATCATGTTATTATGGTGATAAGTGTATCCTACTAAGTTGCATAAATTTAAAAAGCTTTGTCTCCCAATATGAATTTCATTTTTGACTGAAAGTCATGGAAAAGTGGATATACACAACGATTATACAGCACTAGTTGCAAATGCAAATATGATATTTGTGGTCCCATTTCTGCATTGGAAAAGCAGCGTAAAACAGTATCATTATAATTATCATCATTTGACAGATCCAAGGTAGTAAATATTTGCATACCATGTTGTACATAATAAAAGCCTGAAATGATGAACCAGCAGCACCATGACAAACTGTGACTATATCAATGAGGGTCGAGAATGTAACAGAATGGGTGAGATCAAGACGAATATTGATGGCAATACGGTATTTTGTTTGTTATTATCCCGTTATGTTTTCAGGTTGTCCATCCGACTGTCGTTTAAACGATTCTTGGTTCCAAATACAGCTCAAAAGCCAGTGATAATTAATAATGAAACTGGGTCAGGTATCTATGTAATACAAAATAAATGATTAGATTGTTGTACAGTAGTTGAAAAGTCAAAGTATCTAGATATACAGTGCATTCAGAAAAAACAGGAAACTGCTGAGCAACAAAAGGCTTATTTGTGTGGAAGCAATGCATATATAACAAACAAGTTCAAATAACTTTACTATCGTTCTTTCACATGATCCTTTAGCAAGTTTGATTCATGTTTGCATCACTGAATACCAATGACTTCAAAAATTGAGTGTAAAAAAACGTTTGCCTACGCTTTCTGGTTCGAAACTCTGTAAATCCATGAAAAAAGAGCATGGACGTGGTACGGCACAGTGTCAAGAGCATTAGAGGTAACAAATGGTTTTTGCGAGCATTAATTGTTAAACGTCATACAGTGATGTATTGTCAGTTGAAAGTATTTCAGTGTGCATAAATTTGCTTAAAGTGATAGGCTAACATTGTTTGGAGCTTCAATTTGAAATAATTGGTACTAACTTTGATATTGTGAGCTGGCTAGTAGTGTTCAACTGGACAAATAAACACCATAGAAATACAATAAGTTAGGAAATTTGTGCCGCCCTGCAAGATATGAATGAATAAAATTGATAGACGGGGCCCGAGTTAGAAAAATAGGCTAGATCTACCACAGTAGTCTATGGAGGTAATGACAGGTGAATCCAGTGCAACATTACAATTTTCGATTTTTTTTATTTTTTTTATTTGCACTAAGATAATCATTATTGAAATTGTTTAGGGCTTCATTTTTAGACGCTTGTCAAAGCACTTGGATTGAGGGGGAATATGGAGCTCACATTTTTTTAACTGATATATAATGTTGGCCAGTGGCTTTGTCGTGGTTATTTGAAAGAGAATTATTATTTTGAATACTTGTTAAATTTAATCATATGCCGCCATTGCTCCGCACAATTGCCTTTCTTATTTAGTGTTCTGATTTTTTTCCCCTCGAATGGGATGCTGTACATGTGTGGTTTAGCTCGTTGCTTGCACATAACTCAAGAAGCTGATCATTTAATGAAACAGGCCTAAGCATGTTTGAGGCATGCTGTAGTAATGATAGTTTTGCACTAGAATGTCAAAGAGTCAAGGGGGAGGGGGGGGGGGGGGGGTGTTTAAATATAACATTGGCCCGTATTCTCCGAAGGCAAGGTTGTTAAAACCGGGTCTAAGAATAAACCGGGTTTAGTTAGACCGGGTTTATACTTAGACACCCTGTCAATTGGTTTTGTATTTCACAAAGACACAGTTATTAGACGTGTTGTCATTCCTGGGTATAACATTCCAAAATGCCATTAATGCTGCCTTCTGCCACATGCTCAGTAGAACTTGGGTTGCCTAGATCGGCGCTATTCATTATTTTCGACACATAGGGATATGTTTGGTTTTAATTTTTTTTGAAAAAACAAATTGCATTATGATCAAAGGAACTAACAAGTTGTTTCTTTTTCAATAGACCAAAAAACTCGTTTCTTTATCACTCAGTTGTTCAGTTTACACATTTTGGCAAATACTCCATGACACATTTAACTCGACTACAGACTAGACTGCATAATCCACACAGAGGCAAGCAAATAACTACTACCTTTGCAGTTCTTAGAAGTTAGAATCACTTTGACTTGTCTTTAGACTTTACTTTGCACATCGACTCTAATATTGTTCACCTGCTATGTTTATCCAATGACAAGTAAATATGCATCTAGTTAAGTTACAAGTATCTAACGGTACCCGTATTTATTATAGTCTCCTCGTCATCCACAGTCCTTGTTTATCCCGTCGAGTAGGCGAAGCTATAGTAAGCATTCGTAACAGTTAGAATATAAGATCTCTAGGTTAGGTTGTTATCATTGGTTACTTGTTAGTCAACGTTAGATCATCTACGTTTATTTTTTGTCTGTAAAAAAATAACTCCCGACTTTGTGCAAATTCACAAAATTACACATTTCACGGACAAACCAACGATATACAATATAATATGGCACAATTTACGTAACGCTAGCCTAACGTCAATGCGCTAACTGGTTAGGGGCGGGCCGCGAACCACATCAGTCGAAGAAAAAAAAAGGGAGAAAAACGCAGCTACTGAGCTAGCTAGCTAACCGCCGTTGTTAACGGTCGCTTTTATAGTTACGTAGATCAATTACGTTCCGTTCGGGCTTTGCCAGGCGCTTATGTAACTTAGTAGATAATTAGATGATACGAACGGCCGTAGCTGTGAGCGTAGGGTAGCCGTAAGTAGATGTAGTTACGTTATGGTGCAGAGGATATTGTCATAAAATCGAAATCCCACAGGTCAAATCCAAATGACGCAAGTAAAAGGGAAATCTTAGACAGCCAATACCTAACTTACATTTTGTAGGCAACTCCGATAATGCCAGCCCATACCCCGCCGGCTCTTTACTACTCGC